>APFE030103334.1:21091-41435 GCA_000404065.3 Pinus taeda | reverse complement strand
ATAAGTTTTTCAATTATTCAAGGCACCAACCTTGAATTAGAACACCAATCCTCTTAATCAAATATAAGCACCAACCTGGTCTATATGTGGACACCAATCCTCCTAGTCAAATCCAAGCACTAACTTGGTCTATATGAGGAAACCAATCCTCTTAGGCTCCAACCCATAAAAACACTTCAAATATACTTCAAGTAGGTTGATCAAAATTATACTCAAGATTTGCTTCAAAGCACTTCCCAGACTGCTTCAGGTGTTGTTCCAAAGTTTGCTCCAAACTAAAGGTTCAAATATATTCCAAATTCTACTTCAAATATTGCTACTAGAAGTCTTCAATAAATAATCCAACGTGGCTTCAAAGGCTTCTTCAGGATGCTTTCAAGAAATTCCCCTAAATGTCTTCAAGGGGCTGCTCTAAGATCTCCAATATTTGCTCCAAAAAACTCTTCAAGGATTACTTCAAATACTAATCTAGAGTCACTTGAAGGACTGCTTCACAAATACTTCAAAGGTCACTTCAAAGGCTAATCAAAGTATCTCAAATATTTTCTCCAAAGGCACTTCAGAAACTTCTTCAAGGATTGCTTCAAGGCTTGGTCATAGGTCTATAAAAAAGGATTCAATATTTTTATTCAAAGATGGTCAAGAATCAACTCCAAGTCTACACAATTCTAGTCTCAATTTTGTTCAACAAGAGAATCCTAGACTGATCCAACCAAGGTCGAAATCACGAGCTTGATTATACTCCTTTCCTCAATACTGAAGTCTATCAAAAGAGGCCAAATTGCAGGCCCTGAATCATTCCACATAAGTTCAAATTCTAGTCCTTATTATATTTCAAATCTAAGGCAAGAGATTCTACTCCACAATGAGGTTGAGTTATGTCACTTTTACAAGTCTGAACTGTCATAGAGGGGCCAAATTTCTTCCTTCTCTACAATCCTGAATTATCCATAGAAAGGGGATCAAGTTATACCTTTTACCATAGGGCCAAATATGTTCCTCAACAAAGGTCAAGATCTATCCAAAGTAAGGTCAGTTCCAGTGCTTTTAAAGGGCTGAAATTTGTGCCACAAAGAAGGGCCTAGTTTTTCTCTCCAACAAGGTCAAAAATTTTCCTACAAAGAAGGCCTAGTTATCAATGATAGATGGCTCCAAAAATGTTTCAAATATTGTTCAAATAATCCTTCAATAACCCTGAAACCAAAACATAGATAATACCTAAGATATCTTCCTTCAAATTGTTGCTAGGTTCATGAGATATCAACCTTTTTCCTTTTCTTCATAGGATTTAAGTGCCTCTTTCTTTCTTGCCTGAGTTCATGAACGAAAAGTACAAAATGCATATTTATACACATCCTAAGCACATTTTGGAGAAAAACTGTAGTTTATTTTTTGGATTTGACTTTTTACATTTGACTTAGAGCCTACTAATGCATATTTTTATTATACAGACTCTTTTCAGAACGATTGCCTGAAAACAACATTTGGTGAAAGGATCCTCAATGTCACGATTTTGGTGTTGTTTTTCCTTTTCAAAAGATTATCATGATTGCTCCTTTCTTCTCAAAATTGGTTCATTTTGGCATCCCTCCTTATGCTTACATATAAATAAAGATATTGATTCAGTAGCTACAATGAAATCTACATGGCTCCCAAGGAAGAGATGAAATGAAACCATTGACTGTTCCAAACTGTAGGAATCTAACTAGATTTTGAATTCGAGAGAGATATAATAGAGATCCATGCCTAAATAGATTAACAAGCTATCCAAAATGGTATTCACCTACAACTTCCAATTTTCCTTTCTCTTTATCAATTGCAACATCATGTTTGGATTTGAGCATGGTTGATCCTTTCTTTGACATCAATGATAAACCTCTCAACAATCTCCTCCTTTGTCATTGATGGAAAAAATCTTGTAAAAAATCCCTGTTTAATAATGATCATTTTGTCGTTATGCTTCTTGATATTTCTCCCCCTTTGACATTAGTGGCAAAGGGTAACCCACATCGCCCTCTTTCACTATTTCTCCCTTTGACTATATCTTTCTTGACGTGTGCTTCCCCTAGGGAACCACTTGACAATTTCTTCCCCCATTCACTATCTACCCACCTTTCTTTTATGTGTCTTGCAGAATATGGGAGAAACTTATGAAGAACATGGTATAAAGGCATACTATATGTCACTATCGCCCTCCTTGTATGGGGATCTAGGATGGCTTCTTTCAACATTCCTTGCTTTGAAACTATGTTAGACCTTGACTGCATCAAACTATATGAACCATATATATAAGTTGCAAGCATAGGGAAAGCAATTAGTGCATTTAAATGGAACATCTCTTTGGAACTATTTTCATTTGAGTCTGCAATGTGATTATTTTCATGTTTGGAAGAGAGACTAGGGATGTATGCACTTGTTGCATAGACTGTCATTCATGAAATTCCCTTTTTTCTACTTGTGTTCCCTCTCAACTTCCACCCCAGTGGAGGAAACCTATCAAACTCTATTTCCTAAATGGAATTATCTGAAATATTCATAGGTTGATTGTGCAAATCAAAGCACTGCAATATTTTCCTTTCTAGATTAATCCTATTGCTTGACATGTTGTCAAGGATCATAGTCTCTACCACTATTTTTTTATGTTTCCCTTCCAAATCTTATTTTCATCAATCAATGAATCTTTGTCACTATAGGTAGAAATCTTCACTGCCTAATGATTTTGTGGCCCAAATGAACCACCATAATATCTATATTTTCGAACAATTTCATTCTTAGCATCCTCCTACTTGCTAACCTTAGTAGATATGTGGTATTTCAGCTTCTGAATGGAGGCTTCAGTTGGAAAATCTATTTGGTGCAAAAAATTCTGAATTATCCATTCGTCATCTTCACCAAAATCTAACTCAGTCAAACAAGATGAGGTAATAGGAAAAGTATTATCATATTCAAATCAAGGTATATTTTTGGCTTCCTTGAGAATATTGGTGATTGCATCAACCTCAAACTTAACAAGATGAAGGATAACATTTACATATTTGATTACCCATGGATAAGTGTGGGATAAGTATAGTTTCAGTGTTGGGGTCAATAGAAGATAATCTAGTTATGTGTTTCCTACCTTGTTCCAAGATAAGTGATTGTGCACCTTCACTAAATTTGTTTTCATGGAACTTATTGACAGGTGGAGGAACTGCAGAAGTTTACAATTCTGGAAAAATGAATTTGGTCCAAATTAAAAGCATCACAACTTAGATTTACTGTCCCATCATCCTCAGAAATAAATATTATATAGAAAACCATTTTGAAAGCTATTAGGTATTGATTTTCTTATCTTTTTCATCTCTATAGTTTTTTTTCCTTACCCAACTCTCAACTATCATAAAGGGATCTACACATATAAGAAACTATTGGCATGTTAACTTTATGCAAATTATTTCCACTTCATTATTTCCCTTATCTGCCTTCTTGTCATTCTCAAATAATTTAGTATAAGGTCTTTCATTTGCAGAAATATCACATGCATCATCATGTCCTTTTATGTTGGATGAGTCTTCCCTTGCACACATCATAGAGCACTTTCGAATTACTTAGGCAAAAACTCAATTTATAATCCATAGATTCTGCCTTAGGAACATAATCAGTCAACAATTTGGACAAGTGCTTGGAGCACTCAAGGCAAGTTCAATTTTTGGTTCAACATGTTTTCTTCTCCAAACTTTTGAATATTTTCCTAGATAATTTTTGTTCTTTGACTTACTTAGATCCCACTTCATGCCACTTCTGCAGTCTCGTGTGATATGTCTAAATTATGACATTGATAGCATTATATATTGAAAAATGAAGCAACTGAGCTATAATTTATATTGGCATAGCTATTAGGGATTATATTTTTTCTACATGTAATCTTACTTCTGGGGTTTTCATAAAAGCCTTTATAATCAGTCTTGTAGTATGATCTACAATATCTAGATTTATGACCAAAATCAACACATAAATAATAATAACCATAGAATATGGTCTTATACCTAGATGAGAATACTTAACTTGGTGGTTTTTTAAAATTTCTTTGCCTTTGAGGAGGTTCAATATTTGGTTGATTCTCATAGTTGCTTGCATTCAAATAAGATTCCTTGGGAACATCAATATAAATTCTTGAAGGTAGCACTTACAACATTCTCCTAACTTTCATGGTGATTTTTCCTTTGAAGGATAATGACTTTGCTTTCAAGGTTTTCTTCAAATTTATCCCTTGCATATTTGATGTTTGTATCTTCTTTGCAAGGAGATTCACATGTATAACCAAGTCCTCTTTTGCCAAATGGTGATCTCTAATGGTTGATAATGTCATCCAATGATTTAGAACTTTTTAGACTCTTTCATAGCTTGTCAACTTCATTTCTCAAAGAGATGGTCTCTTCTTAAAGCTTCTCACAATCTTCTTTTTTCTTCACTATATGTATCTTCATTGCTTCTTCTGTTCTCTTTGCTTTTTCTAGTTGAAGTTTTAGGGAAATGGCTTCTTCTTCATATTTCCTTTATTTTTATGAAATTCTACTTAAAGCTTGTTAAAATACTTAGATATTTATTCTAACTTTAGCCTTAGGAGAACAACTTCTTCCTTTGTATGATGAAGGTTTTTATTCTTCTCTTCAAGTTTTTTATTTTCTTTTGTAAATCTACTTATTTATTTTAGAACAACCACTAGTTCTACTTCAAGGTTTAATTCAGCCTCTACTCAATTCATTATTCACCTTCGTAGTCTTTCATGCCTTTTTTTTTTTTTTACCTTCTTCTATCTTATTTGATTCTTTACCATTTTCTTGTTCTACATATTCTTGTTCTAGCTCATCTATCACAAGGGAAGATTCCTTTGTATAAAGTTGTTGTAGCTTTTCCAAAACACTTTTGAATAAAGAACATTGACCCATCTTGACTTTTACAAATTATAATAGACTACCCAAGATCGTCTTCATTTCTTTTTTATTGTATTATTTTGATTCCTCTGTCACTATACTTCTGGGAACCATTGATTCTCATACCTCATATCCTAGAG
Source organism: Pinus taeda (assembly GCA_000404065.3). Lineage (NCBI taxonomy): Eukaryota > Viridiplantae > Streptophyta > Pinopsida > Pinales > Pinaceae > Pinus > Pinus taeda. Next base: position 36,382 of record APFE030103334.1, on the reverse strand, counting down.
GCATCAAATAAAATTGCATTTTTTTTTCTCCAAGACACATAGTTTGTTCCATCAAAAAAGGGAGGTTTTCCAAATTGATTGACTTTCGATTTCATGACTAAAGAGGAGATATCTTCAAATATTTTGAAGGATTTCCTTCTTGACCTTTCCATTTGTTCTAGGGGGTCTTCCTTCCAGCTACTAGGCTAAGACTAAAGGTACATGTTCTAAACCTAATTTTTGGAAATACTAAGAAGGGGGGTGAATCATTATTTCTTTCAATTGTTATATTATTCTAGTAAATATTTTCACAATATGAAGCACTATTAAAACTAGAACAAAAAATTAATTTTATTATTAAGAATATAAATGAGGACTCCAATCTCATTTTACAAATGTAATCTCCAACCTATAAGATATGTTTTATGATTCTTCAAGGCACCAACACTGAATGAGGAAACCAATCCTATTAATCAAATCTAGGAACCAATCTGGTCTATATGAGGACATCAATCCTCCTAGGAAAATCTAGCCACCAACTTTATCTATATGAGCACATGAATCCTCTAAGGGTCCAACCCTTACAAACACTTCAAATAAACTTCAATGAGTATGATCAAAAGTCTACTCAATATTTGCTTCAAAAACCTTCCCAACCTTGTTATAGAAATTTTTGGGCACTGCAACCCCAATCATAAATTTCCATAAACTGAGGGCTTCTAAGTCCCTAAAAGTGTTGCTTCACACCCTAAAGGAACAAGGTCAGTTGATTACATCATCTCCCAGAAGTTCTCCACATAAAACTGCTCAGAACTGGTCTAAACTAGACCATACAGACTGCCAAGTGCAGAGGGTGCGATGCATCTCACCTGCTCAGTGTAAAATTTGTGATGCATACTAGAATTCCCTTCTGTAGGGTGCGATGGGCGAGAGTAGACAAATGGCAGAGACAGTTTGCAAGGTGGATGATCATGGAATCTTCCAGAAGCTTCTCCTGTGACACTTGCCTCTCTAAATTCGCCCAGGGATGAGTAAGAGATCATCAATCTCCAAGTGGAATCAAGAACTATCAGAGAGAAGACACTAATCAAAATCCCATAAGCTGACTCACCCCCCTACAATCATCTATATATGGATCCCTCATCCCAGAGATCCAGAGGCTAGAATATTGTATCTTGTAAGGAAGTGTTCTTGGTTTCTTGGTGGAATATCATAGTGTTGGGTGATCTAAGCTTTTCATGATGTGAAGAAGGGCTTTCATGCTGGGAGGATGACGTTGGGTCAGATCAATGGGTTGTAATCCTCTCTTCTAATCTTTACATCAATAAAGATATTCAATTTTTCCTCCACATTCTTTTATGTTTGATAATATATATGCATTTGTGTGGTCAATATATATCTGGTCCTATATTTCTTATGATTGTAGATCTTTGCACTTTGAAGGTATTATGCTGCTTTGAATTTACAGGTACTCTTTGAAGTGGAGCGATTAAGGAAAGAGCAACAGAGATCTGTCAGAGAAGAGGAGGAACAAGCAAGGAACCGAGTGAGAGATTGAGGTTGGTATTCTTTGCTCCTCTCCTATCTACTCCTCGCAAAGGAAAACGAAAGTAACTTTAAATATGTTTGTTTCTAAGATAGCTACCCGTCTTAGTGGGACTAGTAGCTCTGCATAGACACTAGATTTCTCGATAACAAAGGTGTTGGAAGAAGCCTATAGAAGAAGCCAATGATTCTGACAAAGAAAAATTGAGGGATCTAGAATTGGTGGCTATGACTCTAATGATAGAAGGGATAAAATACAATATTGTCCCATTCATAGCTAACATCGATCATGCTCAGGAGATGTATGAAGCCTTGTCAAAGTTGTTCACTATTAAGAACATTGGTCAAGTAGCAAGTTTGAAGAATGAACTGAGGAATACGGACATAGATAGACTCAAGGATGATATTTTGGCCATCAATGAGATTTTTCTAGACAAATAATTGGTGATCACTACTATATTATGATTTCCATCCTCTTGGGGTGCATTTTCTTTAGGTCTCAACAGTGGAAAAGTAGCTCCCAACTTTGAAGAATTATGGACCACATGTATTCAAGAAGAATTAAGGATCTCAATGGTTTCCAATCTTGAAGGAGTATCGAATGCTTATGTTTCTCATCATAAAGGAAAGAGATCGAAGGGACCAAGGAATAAATTTGACATGTCTAAAATAGAGTGCTATCAATTTAATAAGAAAGGTCACTACAAAAGTGATTGTCCCAAGAATCCAAGGTATAAGAAGAGAGGAAGAGGTCAAGCTAACTTTGCTGAAGAAGGAGACTCAAATAAAGTCAAGATTGAAGTCTCCCTCAAGCCTTGGAGGGATCTCTCAACAAATCTCAAAGATAAGTATCTCATGTCTTTTTATTTTTGGGTTTATGTACTCATTTTGTTTTGATCATATTAAATACTAATCACCTTTCTCCCTCTATTGTCTTGGTTAGTAAAAACATTTGCAAGAAGGAGGATCTCTCAAGACAAGGTTAGTCAAACAACAGTATGCTTTGAATAACTTTATTAAAAGGATTATTCATTTGATGATGTATTACTATCTTTGTTATGACTAGCTATATTAAATCTTAGTGATTCTTGATTTGGGTGATTCATCTCTTGATAAATCTACCCACCCCACTCATATTCTTGATTGACTATGTAGAACCCTAGACAAGTTCTAGAAAACCCTAACCAAACAGTATACTAATGTGAATGTCTGGAATCCTAAGTTTCTTAGGATGATTATGAAATGCTAATTGAAGTTTTATTGATGATGTCTTGTGTGGGATTTTGGTGTGATTTGGAAATCCTAACTTGTTAGGGTTGAATGATCAGGTCTAAAATCCTGAACTTTTGAAGTTTTGGTAATGTTGGGTTTGATATGTTTCTACATTGGAACCCTAGCTCATTAGGGTTTGGTGGAATGTGTGATTCTACATTCGAACCCTAGCACATTGGGGTTTGGTGGAATGTGTGAGAAAAACCCTCACATTATCTTTAAAAAAAACTTTGGTGTGTGTGTGTGTTTATCTTATCAAACCCTAGTGTAATCAAAATGATTGTGTGTCTAACTCTGATTTTATGTTGTTGTGAAGTTGGGTTTTATTAACACATGATATGAAATATATTTGCATGATGATGAAATCTAGGCATACATAGATATGTACTTTTGGTTGAAATCCTAGTTTGATCTAGGTCAAGATGTATATACGATTTTGGACATATGATATGCTTATGTATGGTTATGAATTCCTAGACATGTGTGCTGATCTGGTCATTGATGGTCATGACTCTTAGAATTTAATGGAATTCCTTGTATAATATTCTAGGATGATGATATTTGGACATCTAGGGTGTTATAGCTAAACCCTAGTGAATTTAAATTGTCTAGTACGTGTGATATAACAATCTGAAATCTATTTGATTGTTTGTTGAAAATAGAAATCTAGGTTTTTGCAGTTAAATCCTAGTAGTGACATTGTCTAGTGTGAAATGTAACAATTTGAGATCTATGCATGTAATGATTGTTGAGGTTGTGGAAATGGAATTCTAAGGTTTTGGAATTAAATAAGTAAAATCTCTAGAATATGATAATTTGAGATTTGTGAGAGATTGTTGAAAATTTGCTTTTTCTTTTACAATTGATTAGAAATCTTGGGTTTGCTACTAACCCTAGTGATAGTTGGTCATGTTAGTGATTGATTGATGATGTATTGAAAAATCTAGGAGTTTAGAACTAACCCTAGTGGAAGCTGGTCAGGTTGATGACTATGTTGTGATTGACTTTGATTGATTATTTTGTATGAAATCTAGGATTTATATGAATCCCTAGTGAGAAGTCTAACATATGTATTTTGAAAGGTTGTTAAAAGCTTTGTAGGTCCATATGTGTTTTGAATTGTTTCTAGGGTTTGGTATATTTTGTAGTAAGGTATGTCACACCTTTGGAATACACAATGAAACCCTAGATGGCATGAATGTTTTTATGAAGTAGTCTAGGGTGTATGAAAAATCCCTAGCAAGATGTTAAAGAGTATGTATCTATTGTTTATAATTAAGTCTGGGTATCTGATATGAATAAAGTTGAAATGATTCCATTTTTTTATGGCTAACATCATGCTTCTATAGATTTGGTTGTACTTTCTATTGAATTTTTGCAGGTACACAATCTTCAACTTGTTGAAGATGCTCATTGACGTGATAAGCATGATGGGGATGATGATAACTCTGATGAAATGGTTGGAAGCCATGAAAAATTCTCTGATGTCGAAAACAAGAGGTTGATCTCTCAGAGGAAGCATTAATAGAAGAGATCTCCCTATGATTAAGAGGGATTTTGGATTAAGAGATGCTTCTTGGTTGAGAGGGAGGGCATAGCTTGATATTAATTGAAGAATGAATTTCGGAGGATACGTTGTTGCATGAGAAGTAGGAGGGAAAGCGTATGATTGAGGAATATTCTATCAAAGATTCGGTTGATACTCCTACTATGGAAATATGATAAACAACATTAAGTTTTCTGTAAGACTCTGGAGGTTTGTATTTGATTATGTACATGTGAAAGTATATTATTGATTGGGGTTGTGTTTGTACAGAAGAATCTATCGAAGGAAAGCATGCCAGTTACTAATTAGTTTAATTGGGAGAGATTGGTTATTCTTGATCTGCTGGATCAAGAGGTGTTGAGGCTTTGTGAGTGAAGCATTGCCTCGGAGGACATCTGGCCAACACATTGTGTTGATGTCTAGAAGTTTGAAAGGTAGTGATGATCAAAGAGCTATGTCTTAGATACACACCTAGATTTTTGAGTTGATGGTTAGCAAGTAAGCCTGATGGTACCTAGAGGGGTTGAAAGCTTAAGTCCATATTAGTCCCACCTGGATAGATTTCCTTGGTCAGGAATATAGTCCTTGGCATCGTGGTGCCTAAACTATTGAGTGACTGTTTGGATAGATTTCCCTTGTCAGGAATCCAGTCCATGGCATTGCGGTGCCTATTTTTTCATGGTTCATATTGTTTGAAATCTTCCATTGTATTTGCACATTATGAATACCTCCCTAATTAAGAGGGAGTGTAGGAAACAGTAACTATGTCCAATCGTCAATAATTTACTTAAGTAATTATGTAATGCACTTGTCAAAAGAATAAAGAAAATTATTATTATTATTATTATTGTGACTTATTAAAGCGTGGGTTTCATGCTTGCATCACCATGTTTTAGGTCAGTGTCCCCATTGAGGACTTATAGGATTTATTCTGAGTCTATAGAATTATTGTACATTTAAAGAGACCCTTCTTGGGCTTTTGAATCATGTAAAATGGTTTAGTATTGTGTCAAATATGAATTATGGAACCTCCACACCATGTCAGCCTAAGGGAAGATCAAGATACCCTAAGACCCTATTTGACCCCACAAGAAGCCTATAAAAGGAAGGATATCAAATTCATTTGGAGCATCACTTCTCATCAAGCTCGAATTCTCTCTACTGGGCAGAAATGCGAAAATCTTGTTGCTAGGTAGAAGTGTGAAGTGGGTAGCTGGAATATGTTGCTGAGAAGCCGAAGTGAATGCGAGTTTGGGTGATTCTAAGGAGTCAAGGAAAATCAAAATTTTGGTGGTGGTATCTCTCTGTTTCGTGCTCTGGATTGGGATATCGAATTCTTCCAATTTGCGTTGCTTCTAGAAGCTATTAGCTACTGCAAGTTGTTGCATAGTCGAAGTTTCTAGGAAGAGGTCATTCTTCTGGAGACTGACTTGGTGTGGAGGAAAGGTTTGATCTTAATCTAGGGTGAAGAGTCTCAAAGGATACTATTGAAAGGAAGAATTACTTTGTCTAGGTTTTCCCCTCAAGGGGGGATTTTCCCTAGCATGTGCCTACATCTTGTGTTCATTGTTTTATGTGCTACTGCTTTTTGTAATTGCTTGATGAACTAAAGAAAGAAGATATAAAGAATTGTAATAATAAGAAACATCACAAGTAATTATAAAGATCAAGAAAATCTTCATTGCCTTTCTTATTTTCCAATAGTGATCCAGGTGGATATCGGTGGCCACCCGCCAATTCCACTTGGACCCCCTCCATTGTTTCTTTCAGTTTTTTTTTCAGTTTCCTTAATTGTATCACAATACTATTTTCAGTAGCTTTTCGGGTCCTAAAATTTCGGAACCGTTTTGAGGCCCTAAACGACGTTTTTTTGGCAATCTACCGCTAACGATTTTCTATCTAATATTGTGTTTTTTGTCATAGTCCTCAGAGAGATCTTTCCAATAGAGTATCATATGTGTCAAACGGAGACAATATGACCAAGTCACGACCCCGGGAAGTTGGTTGTCCAACTAACCCCAACGGGGCCCATAAACTCTTGGTGTTACATCTCCTCGGGTTAGGGTTTTGGTCATTTAGTGTTTGCTCTTATTGTTCAATAATAAAAAGGCCCTTGAGCCTCATTGTAACGCAATTCAAAGGCATGTAGCCCCCACGTCTCTTCTCAGAGATAAACTACCATCACTCGATCTAGTCTTATTTCCATTCTGTTTGTAAGCATATTTTAGTATTTGATATTAATGAAATGAAGTGTTATTTCTACTGCATCTTTGTATTTATGGTTATATCGGTAATTTGTTGCATTCCTGTTTAAACCAGATTGGTGGTATTAGAGCGGTCTTCTCTTTCTCTATTTTTCTTTGCATGTCCCCAACGAGGTCGGGATATAAGGAGTTAGGGCTTGAATTGGTCGAACCTTTGCAAGAACAGCCTCGCAAATCCCGACGGCCTCCTATGGCGGATGAAAAGAAAGACGAGGGGGTAGGAGATCCTATCAAAATCTTGCTCGAAGAAGCCCTCAAGAGATAAAGGAATGCGATGATGAACAACTTTGTCCAGAGCCTTCGGTGGCTACCCAAGGGCAACGCATCTACTTCCGACAGCTACTCTGGAAGCACCAAACCCTTTAAGGAACAAGTTAACTTTGACATTCCCATATTTGAGGGTCAAATAAATGCAGAGGCTGTAGATAAATTTTTAAATCTGATAGAAGGATATTTTTCCATTCATGTTTTTTCCAACCGGGAAAAGATCACTTTTGCACTTCTCAAAGCATCCCCCCATGTCAAGGATTGGTGGGAAACCTATTGTGAGCAGAAGGATGAAAGTACGAACTCATTGTTTTGAGCTCCACCCACTCGGAACTCGTTCTGGGATTCCATCGAGGAGAAGTACTACCTTGTCGGGAGCTATGAGGATAAATACATAAAGTGGACAATGCTACGACAGGAAATGGACCAAGATGTGTCTGAGTTTACCAATGTTTTTCATACCCTTCGCACGAAGTTGCATATCAAGGATTTTGAGAAGCATTTGGTTCTCCAGTACTGTGGCTGCCTACATAGGTACATCCATAAAGAGATGGAGTTCCTGGACATATCCTCACTCAGCACGACATACTGATATGCCGTCAAGATCGAGAAAAAGTTTAAATAGAAGAAGCAAGACTTTGGGTCTGTGAATCCGAAGCAAGGGAAAGGTACCCCCAAACCATAGAACAAAGGACAAAGCCAAGGCGGGGCAGCCTAGGACAACCTGCCAAAGCCGCAAGCAAAGAATAATGTCGTGAAGCCAAAGAAGGACACGGGAAAGTGGTGTGAGTTCCACAAGAGCTCAACTCACAACACAAGTGAGTGTCAAGCCAAGCAGTCACTAGTAGTTGAGCTAAAGGCTTCGGAATCAAATGCATGTTCCAACTCTGTGTCAGAACCCAACAAGGGGAATGACAAAGGGAAACAGATTATCGATGCAAAGCCCAATGCCACCATTGCCACCATGAAGATCCAGAAGGAGGAACCCGAAGATCCAGAGGAGGAGGAGCACCTCTTCCACTCCCAGATGTGGGTAAAGGGTTCCCCGCTACAGTTTATTGTCGATAGCAAGAGCCAAAAGAACCTCATTTCGGTAGATTTCATGAAGAGGCTGGGATTACCGACCATAGCACATCCACAACCGTACACCATCGAGTGGCTTCACCAAGGATGGGATCTTCGCGTGAGCCAACAGGGTCACCTTCCATACAACATCAAGCCCTTCACAGATGAGGTATTATGTGGTGTTGCTCCCCTTGATGTTTGTGATGTATTATTAAGCCAACCATACTTATGGAAGCGACATGTTGTGTATGAGTCAAGACCTCATGCTATCATTGTTACTTTGGGAAATAAGTTGTACAGAATACCGGAGGTAGCACTACCTACCACCATCTCTTTGGTTACTGCAAAGCAATGCAGTAAGCTCATTTCCAAAACTGGGAAATTTGTTTTCCTGATGATACACCCTCAGGGAAAGAAGATGACAATGGCCACGACCTCCAAACATGGCCCCTCCACACAACAACAACAGATGGACAAGGTCGTGGAGGAGTACGAGGACATCTTCACCTCCCCCGTAGGGGTGCCTAAGCACTGTCAGGTCAAGCACTCCATCGATCTAACCCCATGTGTGCTTCTGCCCAATGGACTAATCTCTCGGTGCTCCATTCTGGAGAATGACAAAATCAGGAGGCAGATTCAAGAGCTACTGCAGAAAGGTCACATTCATCCGAGTTCATCACCCTGTGGGAGCTCGATCGTGTTGGTACAGAAGAAGGATGGGACTTGGAGACTCTATATTGACTATCGGGCGTGAACACGAACACTGCCCAGAATAGGTACCCAATCCCATGGATTGATGACCTTTTGAACCAATTGAAGGGGGGGATATTTCAGCAAGATTGACTTGAAATCAGGATATCACCAGGTTCCAATCGAACCTTCCGATGTGTTGGAGACTACCTTAAAATCCAAGGAGGGCCTTTTTGAATGTTTGGTTATGCCTTTTGGGTTGATGAATGTTCCTACAACCTTCATGAGGTTGATGGATGACATCTTATAGCCATTCACCAACTCATTTGTAGTGGTATACTTAGATGACATTCTGATCTTCAGCCAGAGTTGGGAAGAGCACCTCCACCACATCCGACAAGTTCTCCAAACACTGCGGGCAACACAAGCTATGTGCCAATTTGGAGAAATGCACTTTTGGCATGACCCAAGTTCAGTATCTGGGATACATTATCGATGAATGGGGAGTGCATGTGGATCCAACCAAGATCCAATTCATTTGGGATTGGCCAGCTCCAACCACTCTAACAGAGCTTCGCATATTTCTGGGTCTTGCCAATTTTCTACCATAGGTTCATGTTGGGATTCTCTCATATCACTTGGCCCTTGAGTCAAGTCACCAAGGGAGGAGTGAAAGAAAAATTCTTTTGGTATGAATCTCAATAGAAGGCATTCATAGAGTTGAAACATCACCTTTACTCTGCATCAGTGTTCACATTGCTAGACTTGCAACAACCATTTGAGATCAAGACAGATGCCTCTGACTACGATATTGGGGCAATCCTTACTCAACAAGGGCATCTAGTGGCATATCATAGTGAGACACTTTCAGACACAGTCTGGAAGTATCCCACTTATGACAAAGAGATGTATTCCATTGTGCAGGCCTGCCGACAATGGAAGCAATACATTTTGGGGAAGGAAATGGTCATCCACATAAACCACCGGCCCCTGCAGTTCGTACAGATACAGGGGAAGTTGCAGAATGATCACCATCAGAAGTGGTCCACATACCTGCAGCAAATACATTTGAATATCAAGTATAAGAAGGGCAACACCAATAATGTTGCAAATTGCCTCAGTCGACCACCAATCATAGCATTAACCATTGTGCTCAACTCTTGTGGGCACGAGACTTATGATTGGCCACTTCTCTACAAAAGTGACCCAGAATTTGGCCACACATACAAGATTCTCTTGGAGGGTTAGGAAGTTCCATATTTTCACCCCCAAGAAGCCCTATTATGCCACCTGGGACACCTTTATGTTCCTTCAAGTGAGCATGGGAAGATGATTTGGGAAGCACACTACAGTCGGGCTGTTGGGCATTTCAGGGTCGAGAAAATAGTGGCAGTACTGCAGAAGTATCACTATTGGCCGAATCTTCAACAAGATGTCGGGAAGTACATTAGATCCTGCACTGCCTGCGCCATTTCCAAACCAACCATCAAGAAGCAAGGCCTCTATACTCCACTACCTACCCCTAGTCGACCTTGGGAATCCATCTCCATGGATTACATGTCAGGCCTTCCTTCTACTAAGCATGGCAACGACTATGTTTTTTTGTTCGTCAACAGATTCTCGAAGATGGCCATTATGGTTGCCTGTAAGAAGAATATCACAATGGAATCCACTGCTAAACTCTTCTTTGAACAAGTGTGGGTACACTTTGAGATCCCACAGTCTATCATCTCATATCCGGACAACAAGTTCCTCACTACACTTTGGTCCAGTCTCTAGTCGATGCTGGACACCAAACTTACTAAGTCCACAGCTTTCCATCTCCAAACTAATAGTCAGACAGAGGTCATCAACAGGATGATCGTACACATTCTATGCATGTACAACTCAAAGCATCCACGCACATGGGATGAGAGCCTCCCCTATGTCTAGCATAGCTATAACTGGCCTCTCTATAGCTCGACTAGCCACAAGCCTTTTCAGGTGGGCTTGGGATTCCAGCCACTATGTCCCATTGATGTGGTCGTGCCATTTGTAGCTACTCAAATAGATTCGGCTCATGTCCAGTCCGAAACCAATAAGGCAAACAACTTCATTGAGCACATCCAACATATCCGCCAGCAGGTCCACAACATTCTGGAGAAATCAAATCCCAAGTACAAGCAGCGACATGATCAACATCGAGTGCCACACAAGTTTCAGGTGGGTGAAAAATTTTGGTTGCATTTGAAAAAGGAACGCCTTACTAGAGCCTATCAGAAACTCAAACCACTCTGATATGGTCCTTACACCATTACCAAGGCTGTGGGAGACAATGCATTTGAGCTTAACATTCCCCCATTCCTTGGCCTGCACCTAGTGTTCAATGTGGACCGCCTTAAACCATACTTCCCACCATTGATAGACACATCATACATTGCAGAACAACTCACACCTACAGAGTTAAATCCAGATTGCGTGGAACAAGCCACAACTAATCAGATCATGGACACACAGATCAAGCACACTTTCCAACAGAATATCCAACTGTATCGAGTTGTCAAAGCAGGCCAACTCCTTCACCAAGGCAAGTGGCTCACTAGGGACCAAGTTCAGCAGAAGTTTCCCCATCTCCTGGAGGAACTCAACGTAATGGGGACCATTGTTTCCTAAGGGGGGATGAATAATCCAAGTGGATATTGGTTTCCACCCGCCAATTTCAGACTCCCACCATTGTTTCTTTCAGTTCTTTTTTCCAGCTTCCTTAATTGTAGCACAATACTATTTTTAGCATTTTTTCGGGTCCTAAACTTCCGGAGCAATTTTGAGGCCCTAAACAACGGTTTTTTGGCAATCTACCGCCAACTCTTTTATATCTAAATTCATATTTTCCATTGTAGTCCTCAGAGAGATATTTCAAATGGGGTATCATGTGCATAAAACAGAGATAATATGACCAAGTCGCAACCCCAAGAAGTTGGTTGTCCAACTAACCCCAACGGGGCCCATAAACTCTTGGTGTTACATCTCCTCAGGTTAGGGTTTTGGTCGTTTAGGTTTTTCTCTTATTGTTCAATAATAAAAAGGCCCTTGAGCCTCATTGTAACGAAGTTCAGAGGCATGTAGCTGCCACATCTCTTCTCAGAGATAAGCTACCATCGCCCAAGCTAGTCTTATTTCCATTCTGTTTGTAAGCATATTTCAGTATTTTATATTAATGAAATGAAGTGTTATTTCTAGTGCATTTTTGTATTTATGGTTATATCTGTAATATTTTGCGTTCCTGTTTAAACCCAGATCAAATAGATTATGCTTGAGTGGTTATCTCCACTCTCTGCTCCTTAACTTGTGGTTGCTCCATAACATCCCGAGCCTCCTCCTTTGGAGATAAAATCTCCTCCTCTGGTGGGATCTGTAGCTCCTTCTCAAGAAAGCACCGCATGGCAATGTATTCATAAAATTTGACACCCTATTGCACAAATGTCATTTTGAGGGATGGAAAATACACATGATAGTTATGGGGAGTTTTTGTGTACCCCACAAATACTACCAACTTTGTTGTCAGCTCCAACTTTTTCCTTGACTCTTTGGAGACATGGCAATACACAGAGGATCCAAAGATCCTAAAGTGTTACACATCTAGATTCCTCCCTGAGAAATCCTTCTCTGGTATGATCATGCCAAGAATCTGATGGTCCCTATAATATTAGTGATTCCCCCATTACTATTGTCATTGTAGCCCTTATTATTATTTTTGTGCCTCTATCATCCCCATATTGTTATTATTGTGCCCCATAGAAGCCCACTAATGTTATTATTGTGCCCTTATATTATTATTGTTATGCCAACTTTGATTATATTATGACCCCTTAGACTCCTATATATAGAAAGGAGGTATTTTCATTTGTATCATCCAATATTTGTTCATTTGTGTTATGTAAAGGAGGTTTCCCCCTCGAAGAGATTGATTTCTAAGGCATTGATCTTTATGTTCTATCTTTTTTTGAGCTAGTTTCATAACATTTGGTATTAGAGCTTTGGATTCTAGGGTTTCACTACTCCAAACAGGTCATCGTGGAATTTTAGCTATAACTTTCTTTCTATGACGTTTCATAAGCTCAAAAAAACCATTTGAGCCGAAATTGCTCTAAGGCACGGGTCCGAATTTCAGATCTTGTCTCGCTATATTTCTTGAGTTATGTATGAGGAAGTTAGGGTTTTTGCAAATTCCCGAATTACATTCCAAACAGGTGACCTTGGGAAAATCGTCATAACTTTCGCTTTGAGCATCAGATTCAAATTTCGTCAGAAGTTACAGAAAGAGGACAAACTGCAGTTTTCTATGTATCTTTTTTAGATCCGAAGATCGAAACATTGACATGTGGCATGTTGTACAAGTTCTCTCTACTGAAAATATATATAATCATATCATCCTGGGAGATTGGGCATAACTCTTTCTTGGAGAATCCAATTTTGATCAGACTGGTGGCATTGGAAAGAGGACGCAAAGGGCTACCGTAGGAATAAATTTAAGACCTTGGAGATCCACATTTATAGAGATAAAACAGATTCAATATCGAGCTTCTACAAAGTGAAAAAATGTGTGTAGTCTTTGTAAAATTTTGCATATGTTTGGGTTGAAAAATCAATTTGAAGTTCAAAGGGAATAGTGAAGAATAATTATCATTAATTGATGCTCCGAAGAAATAAAATGGAAACACCTGGTAAAAAACCTGAAAGATCTAGCATGACTCATGAAGAAAAGGAAGAAATGCAACATGATATATCAAGATTACGAGACCATGTGCAACAAATTTCACTCTCACAAAAGGTAAAAGAAGCTAATATTGATGGTTTAAAGAAAGGCATGGAAGCTAAGATGAATGGAGTGGAAGCTAATATGAATGGCATCCAATTTAACATGGATGGCATGGAAGCTAAGATGGATGGCATGGAAACTAAGATGAATGGCATGGACGCTAAGACAGATGGTATAGAAGAAAAACTGAAAGGCGACATGGAAGATTTGAAGATACATTTGACTAAGTTGCTACAAGAGATGCTTACTAATGGTGAAAGGGTAGTAAAGGAAACTCATGATGAGAACAAAAGAAATGTTAATCATGATTTCATAGACTCTAATGTTGGATTGAAGACCCACCATGTTCCAAATATCGATATGAGGAAGTTTGATAGCAAGGATCTCGTAACACGGATACTACAGATGGAGCAATATTTCGATCTCCATAATGTGAAAAACACACAAAAGGCATGCATTGCAACTTTATATTTGGAACCAAATCAGTTTGTATGGTATCAATGGTTTTGCTCTCGTAAACAAATTTCACTTGGGCAATTTTTATGGAATAAATGATAGCACATTATGAGGATACAAAAAGCAACACTTTTTTAGCCAATTGATAAATCTCAAACAAAAGGGTTCAATGGTGGAGCACATTGAGGACTTCCAAAAATTGAATATAAGGGTAAAAGATATTCCAAAGGATCATAGGATTGATGTGTTCATAGGGACTTTAAAGGATAACATCCAACATGAGGTTTGCCTTTGGGAACCTGACTCATTGGATAAAGCATTCAGGTTGGCAAAAAAAATGGAAAGAAAAATTATGGCAACAAGGAAGCCTACCACTCACAAATATAAGGATGGAAGTGTTGTTTCCCCTAGCCTTCCACAACTAACAAGGTTGACACCCCAAAAACTGGAAGAAAAAAGAGCAAAAGGGCTTTGTTACAGTTGTGATAGCAAATACACTAAAGGTCATAAGTGTGCTGAGAAGAAACTATTTTACATAGATTGTGAAGAGGAGGAAGAAAAGGAACAAGAAACGTCAAAAGAAGAGGATATACACTAGGAACAAACCATAGAGAAATAAGTAATGAAGCCGAGCATATCTTATAATGCATTGACCAGAATTACCACTCCTCAAACTATCAAGATAGAAGGACATATTAGGAAGAAAAAGGTAATAGTGTTGATTGATTAGGGTGGTACCCATAATTTTATTCATTGTAAGATAGCCAAGAAATTGAATTGATTCCTATATCCAGTACCAAAGTTTCAAGTGATGGTTGCAAGCAGAGGAACCATAAATTGCTTTGGAAAGTTCCATAATATCAAGCTATCCATGGGATAATATGTATTGAATAACCCAATGCTTTCCATTCCAATGGGTGGTGCCGGTGTTTTACTAAGAGTCCAATAGCTACCATCCTTGGGTACAATAGCTTTTAATTTTCAAGAAATTTTCATGAAATTTTCTTCGAAAGGAAAAGAAGTTGAATTAAGAGGTATTGCAGGGAAACTAGGAAAGATAATCAGCTCTAATGGAGTTACAAAGCTTCTAAAGAAAGAACAATGAGGCATAATTGCACAATTATGTTCGCTAGAGGTTCCCACATCGAAATCATCTATTTCTCTAGATCTCCAAAAAGTCTTGGACAATCGTTCCAAAGTATTTGAGACTCCCAAAGGTCTCCAACCTATTTTTGATCATGATCATGCTATTCATTTGATTCCAAGAAGTCTTCCTCCAAACATCAGGCCTTATAGATATCCCTATGCCCAAAAGAGTGAAATTGAACGTATGGTTGCAGAAATGCTAGAGGTTGGTATAATTCAACCTAGTCAAAGTTCTTTCTCTGCTCCAGTAGTATTGGTGCACA
>APFE030103334.1:0-20107 GCA_000404065.3 Pinus taeda | reverse complement strand
ATGGGAAGACACTTCAAGGTAAAAACGGATCATGATAGTCTTAAATACTTTTTAGAACAAAGATTATCTTCAAAAGAGAAGCAAAAATGGGTCACAAAGATGTTTCGTTATGACTTTGAAATCATATACAAAAAATGGAAGAAAAATGTTGTGGCAGGTGCACTCTCAAGAAAGGATGAGGATGTCGAAGCATTGCTTTGTGCCATTTCAATTATCTAACCAGATTGGATAAACGAAGCAAGCGATGAATGGAAGAATGACGAAGAAGTGTGGGCACTCATTCAAAAGTTACAACAACATCCCCATACATTTGATACATTTAGCTGGAAAAATGATTCATTATGGTACAAAGATTGCTTATACCTATGTCAAAATTCCCAACTCAAATAAAATATTCTTATGGAATTGCACACCTCTCCCTTAGGAGGGCACTCGGGATTTTTAAAAACTTACCACAGGGTTAAGAAGTAATTTTTTTGGGATGGCCTTAAATCTAATATTCAAAAGTTTGTGGTGAAATGTTTGGTTTTCCAACAACATAAAGTTGAAACAATTAAGACCCCAGGTCTATTACAACCTTAATCCATTCCAATTCAACGTTGGGAGGAGGTTTCAATGGATTTTATCGCACGCTTAACCAAGTCCGAAGGAAAGAGTGTCATCATGGTGGTAGTTGACAAACTTACCAAGTATACACACTTTTGTGCATTATCTCATCCATTTAAATCCAATACAGTTTCTACTGCATTTATGGAAACAATTCAAAAGCTACATGGAAACCCAAATATTATTGTAAGCAACAAAGATCCCATTTTCACTAGAAATTTTTGGATAGAATTTGTTTCTTGTCTTGGTACTCAGTTAGCTCATAGCTCATCGTATCATCCTCAATCTGGTGGGAAAAATGAGATATGAAACGAATGTTTGGAAGGATATCTTTGTTGCTTTGTATCTGATAAACAGACATAATGGGTCAAATGGTTGCCTTTGGTTGAATAGTGGTATAACACTTCCTTCCATACTGCAGCAAAAATGACCCCATTTATGGCACTTTATGGATATCGCCTACCATCCATCACATCATATTTACGAGAAAATTCTAAGGTCCAAGCAATGGAAGATCACATCAAGCATCAACAACAAGTTCTCCAACTAGTAAAGGATAACCTAACTTTGGCACAGAATAGAATGAAACAACAGGCAGATCAACATCGTAGTGAAAGAAGTTTTGATATATGTGACTGGGTATTTCTACGGCTACAACCATATAAACAAATATCCCTCAAGTAAGCTAAGAAGGATAATAGATTATCACCAAAGTATTATGGCTCATACAAGGTGTTGCAAAAGATTGGTACTATGTCATATAAATTGGAGCATCCTACAACTTCCCAAGTGCACCCAGTTTTCCATGCTTCATGCTTAAAAAAGGTTATTTGTGACAAGCTCCCAGTTCAAACAATATTACCAGAACTTGACGAGGAAGGAAAAATCATATTGGAACCTGAAGCAATCATAGAAAAAATAACTCGACAACTACGAAATCGATCAATTTCGGAGTATCTTGTGTAGTGGAAGAACTTACCCGCTGAAGATTCCACATGGGAGGATGAGAATTATACAGAAGCATCCAAAACTACTCAAGCATTGGGGACAACACTTTTTTGAAAGAGAGGGGCATGTTAGGTCCCTATAATACTAGTGATTCCCCCATTATTATTGTCATTGTAGCCCTTATTATTATTGTTGTGCCACTATTGTCCCCATATTGTTATTATTGTGCTCCATAGAAGCCCACTATTGTTATTGTTGTGCCCTTATATTATTATTGTTATGTCGGCTTTGATTATATTGTGACCCCTTAAACTCCTATATATAGAAAGAATGTTTTCTCATTTGTATCATCCAAGAATTGTTCATTTTTGTAATGTAAAGGAGGATGCCCCCTCGAAGACGTTGATTTCTAAGGCATTGATCTTTCTCTTCTATCTTTTTGTGAGTTGGTTTCATAACACCTATTCTACAAATAACCATTGTGTTGCATGCTTCAACCCACAAGTGCAGAGGTAGGATTTGGTCATGCAACATCGCCCATGCTTGTCCCACAATGCTTTAGTTCTTCCTCTCAGCCACCTTGTTCTATTGTGGGTTGTGGGGTGATGTCAACTCTCGTTGAATGCCTTCTTTGGAACATAAATTTTTAAACTCATTCGACACATACTCACCTCCATTATTGCTCTTGAGAGCCTTCACGTTATTTCTCATTTATTTCTCCACTGGCGCCTTGAACTCTAATAACTTGGAGAAAGTCCCATCCTTCTTCCGCATGTAGAATATCCAATATTTTTGTGAATAGTCATCAATAAAGAAAAAAAATACTTGTGCCTAGCAGTGGAGGTTGTCGAGAAAGGTCCAAAAACATCAGATTGTATCCTTTCAAGGACTGCATGTGATCTATTATCCCAATCATGGAAAGTGGATTTTCTATACTTCCCCATGTTACACCCTTTGCATGTGTCATGCTTCTCTAGTGCTCCTTAGGGGAGGCTTGTGGTAATCTGTTGCATGATCTTCAAATATCCATGATGCAAATGGCCAAGTCTTCTATGCCAAAGTTCATTGACATTACGACTTTTTACCTCCTCTTATTTTGTGTTCAATGCATCGTAATCTTCCACATCTAGTTTGTATATGTTTTTCACCTAAACCCTGATCCACCTCACCTGTCCTGTGGCTATGTGTCTCAAGAGTGCCTTTCCTTTGCTCAAGATCACATCGTAGCCACAATCTTCCAAAACTAGAATAGAGATAAGATTCTTCTTTAGACCCAGTACAAACATCACATCCTTGAGCCTAAGAGGGGAGCCTGACTCCCTCTGAAAGGTGACGGTACCAATACCAGTCACGTTGTACCTTCCACCATCTCCCATCTCGATGTGCATATGGAGATCCTTCTCCTCCAAATCACTAAAAAAAATATTTGTTCCACTATCGAGATACCACACACTTCCCATCACCATGTTATCCATGCATGTAATGAGAGTAAAATCAAGCTCGAACTGTGAATCCAAGGCTTCACACACTACTCCTCCTACAGTCTTCATGCTTGCCTTCTTATGTGGACCCTTCATTGCATAGTGCCCGAATTTATGAAAGTGAAAGAACTTGATTATGGATAGGTATTTCTTCTTTCCCCCTTGACTCAAATCTCGTTTGGATTGGGATTTCTTCCCTTCCCTTTCTTTTCCTTTCCATCCAAGGCACATTTCTCCTCATCCTCACCCTTGGATGAGGTATCATCTCTAGTGTTTCGCCTTATCTCCTCCTGTACCAAATTAGACCACAAGCATTCCCAATTTAATAGTTTATCCCTCTTGTTCATCAAATCTTAATAGTTGTGCCAATTCTTGGGAAGGCCTATAAGGGCTAGGCTCACCAAATCATCCTCTGCTACAGTAAAACCAACTTGACCAAGTTCATCATGACATTGTGTGAACCTGCTTAGGTACTATGGAATGGTCTCGTTCCTCTACATCTTGATATTTCGAAGCATGTCCTTGAGTGCCAATTTCTTGTGGTCACTACTATTCTGGAACAAATCTGTTAGAACTTGCCACATTGCATACGAAGTATCTTTCCCATGGATATTAGAGACAATATGGTCTCCTACTCCCTCTAATATGATCCTCCTCGCCTTAGCAACACACTTATCCCATTCTACTAGATCCTTTGCAACAGATGTTGTTGGTTTCATAATATCATTATCAATGAATTCCTTCAACCCATTATCCTCTAGTAATTCCTCCATGCAGTCCTTTCATGCAACAAAATTCAAGCTTCCCTCAAGCGCATACTCAAGCCTTAGTCCATTGAAAGCCATATTCTCAATCATGAAGAAAACATGCAACCTTGATCTACAAATTTGAATCTCCTGCAATGACAACTTCAAAATCGTTGATCTACAATGATTCCAACTTTGATACCATATAGAAATTAATATGTAGATTCGATATTGCCCATGAAATTTGCTAAATCACAACACTTGAAGCTACCCTAATGATCTGTGGAAGTTTATTCACCATCTAAAACAAGAATCATAGACATGCAAAAGGAAACACCACACATGCACATAGATTTATATAGGGGAAAGCAACTACTCAAAACCCCTTACTATCTATATTGCATTAATCAGATAATAGAGAAGAAATACAATGTTTTCTCAATTGTGCATACCTTGCAAGTGTATGGTCTATCCCTCTGCCTCACTGACTGAACCTGGCCAACACTTAGCCATTTTCAAGCCTTCCTAAGCTCATATTTCCTTGCGTTGTTCCCTTGGGAAATTTCCCCTATTTTTTAGGAATTTCACACCAAGAAATTGTGCAATAGCCTTAGGTCAATCTCTGACTGCATGCACCACCTGTACACTTGGGAATATGCTACAACTGATCTTACATTGCCTTGGAATCTCCATCTCAACTGGGTAAATTGAATTCTCTGCATGCAACAATTATTTTGGGCCAATTGATCAGTTAACTAGTTAATCATTGAGTGTGGTTGAAGTTCCACTTCCACAACTTGACCTCCATTAGTTCTTTTAATAGTTAGAACTAGTTAAATCGACAATAACTCAAATGAACTAAAATAGATTGCTACAAATTAGGAATCAATCATGTAGAATTGAACTTAAGCTTCCCCAACTCAAATTTACTGGGTTAACTAAGTGACAAGTGCCATGTCACCTCATTTAACTACCTCCAAGTATTCTTTTGAAATATAAATTCGAATTTTAATCTAGTCTGACCAAGGCAAGTCAAAACTAGATTTTCTTTTTGCATTTTCAACACGCACTTGATAGATTTGGGGTTAAAATATATCTAGACTAGTTGATTCTTATGGTATAGAGTAGTTTCGATATATGTATGTATGTATGTATGTATGTATGTATGTATGTATGTATATATATATAATATATATATATATATATATATAATATATAATATATATATTATATTATATATATATATTATATATAATTATATATATATATATATATATATATATATAATATATTGAACATATAATAAGATAATTATTTTTTACTATTATTTATACAATTCATTATTGTTATTAAAAAACCACACCACTTGTCAAAGGAACTTAGCTCAAGTGGTATGGCACACGTTTCGTGTCCCTAAATATGTGGGTTCAAGTCTCTAGAGACACCTGTAATATGGTCCTTGTGGCATTTATAAAAAAAATGTTCTACTTGTGAAATAGTGGTAGCCATATGTATGAAGTTACCACTTCTACTAAGTGGAATATTATCATTCTAGTTATTTAAAAAAAAAAGCATACCACTTAAAGTAACTTGGATAGACTTTTATTCTTGGGAGATGTTTCTAGGTCTTATTATTGTTAACATGTTTTCTTACAATCAAGAAATGCAGTTTCATGTCTTGTTCCATAACCAAAAGACAATTTCAACCTAGATAGCATTCACAATAAAGCCAATGACCCCTTATGGGGTCATTGAGGCTACTTCGAGTTACTATGATGTGCTTTTTAATAACATCTAATCTTAATTGAGATGAATGGAAATAGCTCAAGTGGTGGGGATGTAGGTTGTGCACTCTCTCCACCTAGGGTCAAATCTCTAATGAGACTTTCCCTACTCTAATAAGGCCCCTCAAATGCCTCCAGACATCTCAAACTCTTGCTAGGTCATAATTTATTGATGTATCTAACTTGTGGGCTTTTGGATATACTCTTGGGTTATATTGAAAGTTGGTTGCTTTGATCTTAGGCCTAGTCCATGTCACTCTTGCTAAGTTAAATTATTGGTATATCCAACTAGTCAAGTATTGTATATATTCTTGGGTTATAATGGCAGTTAGTTACTTTGATCCTAGGCCTATTCCAGGTCACTCTAATCAATTATCAATTTTCATGGTTAGAAAAATTATTTAACCTTGGTTCTATACATAAAACCAAATATAGTTGCTTCTATTTTAGGCCTAGTGTACTTCACTCTTGATGAGTTAAGTTATAAGTTATTGGTATATCTAACTTGTGTGTTATTGGATATTCTCTTGGGTTATAATGGAAGCTAGTTGCATTGATCTTAAGCATAGTCCATGTCACTCTAATCAATTATGGATTTTCATGTTTAAAAAAAATATTTAATCTTAATTTCATACATAAAACTAAAGATAGTTTCTAGCCTAGTCTAGGTCGCTCTAATCAATTATCGATTTTCATGGTAGAAGAAAAATGGAGTTGCCTTTAGTGTGACTTTTTGGACTATCCGGTCCGGTGCTAGAATCTGGTGGAAAAAATTGAGGTGAAATCTTGATTTGTGTTATTTAAACTGGTTTTTTTACTGTATCTATGGATTCATCACCCTGAAAACCCTTGCGGCACTTCGATTCTGTAGGGGTTATCCATCAAGCTTGTGATTTCAATAACTTCTTGCTAGATTTTAGAGAAATTAGACTGGAAAAACCCACCTCAAAAGCTTCCAAAAAGTCTCACTAAAAACAACTCGAAAAAAAAAAAAAAAAAAAAAAAAAAAAAAAAAAAAAAAAAAAAAATAAAAAAAAAAAAAAAAAAAAATAACCTTAATTCCATGCATTAAAGCAATTATTTAATATTTTGATAAGGAAATATCATTGTTATCAATATAATGCTCTTTTCTATTAATGGAAATCACTTGTAGAAACTTACACAAAAAAAAGTAAATATAGTTGGTTTGATCTTCGACCCATGGACAATCAATTTCCATGGTTAAAAGAAAACAAAAAATTAGCTTTAATTACAAACATAAAACTACTTTTCTCTTTAATTAAAAGAATAGATAATTAGGTGGAGCTCATATTGTGATATGGATTGATTTGGACTACTAACACTATAATCTCTCGATAAAATTACATAAAACTAAATATTAACTTAAATTATAATTTAATTCGAAAACCATAATTTATTTTTGAAAAACAAATTACTTTATAATTATTATTACTAATTAATTACTAAATAAATAATAATATATATATAATATATATATATATATTAATTATATATTAAATATTATAATTTTTTAAAATAAGTTCATTGAAATAAAATAAATTTCTCTTTAAAAATAAATAAATACGTATGAGATCGAAATTATTATTATCATCGAAATTTTCTCTTTCAATCTTGATGGAACGATTGTCAAGTAACAAAATATCCAAACAATAGTAATGGTTGTTGTATAGTTATATTACCACTATAAAGGTGGAGCAATAAACATCTGATTGTAAAATATTTAATATTATATTAATATAAATATCTTTAAATCAATTTAAATCTATATGTATAAAGGTACTAGTAGATACATAATAATTTATTATAGATATAAATTAAATTATATATTATCACAAAATATGATTTAATAATTCAACCTTCAATTAAGTAATAGTAGTTAATATTGAAATGATTGCACTGGCAAAAAGTACACTGTTGTTGAAAGAAAGACGCTTTCAATAATCACATCATATTCCTTAGAATGTAAGGTATAACATATAGGGTCATGTTTTCAGTAACACCATCCAATCTTATTAATTAAATGAATATCTTGAGACAACTACTTTTCAAATGTTATTGGATAGAAATTTTAAGTAATAATTAAATTCTGAGTGGTTCTGACTTCCCATGTGAGAAGTAAATGCAACCAACTAGTGGACTAATGGGCAAATGAAGGGCATGAATCTTCCCATATTCCCAAATTTTAAATATTTAATTATTAGAATTGACAAAGAAATTTATACTTTATAAATATTTTACAAGTTAGTTTATAGGAGTGACATCCTTTCCAAATCTCTTTTTAATTTATAAGGGTGACCCAGCATACTTTCCATATCTCAGGGAATGGGATGTCAGTGGAATAACAATATATAATTATTAGAATCTATAAAGAAATTTAAGTTTTATAAATAATTGATTATCTTTACAATTTAGTTTATTGGGGTGGCCTAGCCTACCTTCCATATTATTGGAGTAACCTAGCCTACTTTCCATATTTTCTTTTTTCGTAAGTGGTAAAGGCTTGTGAAATTTTTTTATTATTGTGTGGATTTTCATTTTTCAATTTTTGTGTGTTTAGTATTGATTCATCTTTTGTGTTTAATATTTCCTAATTTTACTTCTACTTTGTGCCTTAGCATGAGTTATCTTTGCCTACATTTAGCATGAGTTTTCCTTGCATACATGAAAGTTAAATGCGGTAGGGTATTATGTGTACTTAATAATCATTGAGTACCGGTAAGAATTAGTTAGAATTTTAATTTTACTTCTCTTTTGTGCCTTGGAATTAGTTTTCTTTCCATACTTGAAGGTTAAGTGTTCTAAGGTATTATGTATAATTAATAATCATGAAGTATTTGTGAGAATTAGTTAGAGGTTGTAACAATCTTTGTGAAAATTCCATGTAAAAATATATAAATACCATGGATGATGGGACACGTATTCTAAGCTTAATGGTGGGTGAAAACATCTTAGTGGGTGTTGATTCGGTTTGTTAGGGCTAAGGAAATTGGCAAAGGTAATGGCTAAGGTTTTGGAAAGGCATGAGGTATTTTGGCACATATATTTAAGAAAATAATGGAAATTAGGAGAAAAGGAAGGTGAAAGGTCACAAGTTCCATGTGAGGAGAAAAATATAGGAAAATAATGGAACATGGAGAAAATAGAGGCCTCATCCATAAGAAGGCTTCTGAGGATCATTTGGCAAGCTTAGTCAATGAAGGCTTGATCAATTCAATTTTGGAGCTCCCTTATTATTCTCTCTCTCTCTCATACTCTTGGAAACTTAGAGTTTTCTTGGAGCACTCTTGGAGAGTGTGGCATACTTGGAGTTTTGGAGCAAGAAGGCAAAGGAAGAGAAGGAAAACACAAGAAGGCATCAGCATCAGCAACTACGTCAAATTTTCTTGCAGGTACCGAGTTGCATGTGTGATTTCTTCATTGGTTTTGGCATGCATGGCATATGCATGTGGTTTCTTGGTTGTGATATGTCATTGGCATGGAGGATTTCTTAGATCGACAGTAGATTGCTTAGCCTTCCCATTTCCTGGATAGCCATGGTGATTTTGGGTTTACTTTCATTGTTTTATTTTGGTTGATTCTCATGTTTCCTTAGCTTGGGTTGCGTTATTAATCTTGGAAGGTCTAGTTGAACAAATGCTCTGGAAGCCCTTCGACAACTTGGGTTGAGTTACTAGTCCTGGAAGCCCTGGTTGGAGAAATGCTCTGGAAGCCCTTTGTGGGTTGAGTTACTAGTCCTGGAAGCTTTGGTTGGTCAAACGCTCTGGAAGCCCTGTATAAGATGTGGGTTGAGTTACTAGTTTTGGAAGACTTGATTGGAAAAAATCTCTAGAAGCCCTGGAAGGCTTGGATGGAGAACAATATGATGATGATTTTGGTGATGTTCGACCCTGAGGTGGAATCATTGTTTGATGGGTTGAGGTGGATGGCCTCTGGAAGCCTTGGATGAGTTTTCATTGATGTATTCCATGAGATCCCACATTCATTCTTGGAATATGGCACAAGGGTGAATGGTTGAAGAGAGATTTGGCTTATCCATTCTATGGTTGGGTGGAACGTGGTAATACCATCTCCGGTTGGTTCATTGAATTCATTAATGAGAAATCCGTTCCCTTGATCTTCATGTGTAAAGGTACTTATGTATTTATGGATTTGATGGCTGCTATGTTCATTGTATTCATGTTCCTATTATGCTGGTTATATGCACATTTTATGACAACAACTATGTATGGCTCTCAACATGTTTTTACTTGTATCTGAATGGATAATGTGTCTATGACTTAATGGAGGATAATGTAGCAAATGGCATGAGGGAACAATGTTTCATAACAATTCTCAGATAAGTATGAGATCCCTACACTTAATTATGTTATTTACACTTGCAGATTACATGTCAATGATATGTTTAACGAAACGTCTGTCATGACTAGTAAGGTTTTGGTTATGGTCTTATTCAATTTATTGCTTTTTCATCCTTGTTTCCTTGTATTCTTACCAATTTTAAGTGATCATTACATTCTGGGTAGTGTCCTAGGCTCTAGGCCAAAAAAGGTGGCTCAAATCCCGAAATGCTAGCAAAACAGAGTGTCAGTTTAGAGATTAACTCGTCTAGGCAGTGTCTAGGAAGCATTATAACTCGCCTTGGCAGTGTCTGGGGAGCGTTATACCTCACCCAGGTAGCGTCTCGGGAGCGTTACTCTGCCCTAAGTTTCTCAAACAACAGTGGGACCCAGGGACTGGCTAACTTGTCTCCTGAAGGTTTTCTTGATGATATTGAATGATTGTATGTGATGTTCCGTCGATTCCATTCCCTTAAAGTCACCAAGGAGGTTGAATCTTATCATAGTGGCCTCTCGTCGCATGTTTACCCCGACTAGCTAGTTGCTTGGGTAGATGTTGGATGAGGGTGTTACAAAGTGGTATCAAAGTGTGGTTATGCTCTCCTTGGCCTATGTGTTGATCATGCTTTCATGTTGTTTGCATATGTGTTCCTTATGCATGTAGTCCATGTGCTCATTGCATTGCATGGTGTTGATCATGGTTGTAGTCATGCCACCATGTGAAGGTTGAAGTTGTTGTTGTGGAGTATGTCTTCATGTGTGTATGGTTTATTATGCAATATTGTGATGCACGTCAATGTTCACATGTTATCAAATGCACGTGAGGTAGTTGTTGTTTTCATGCATAAGGTCATGGTTTGTGTAGTTGATATGGTCATGCATTGATGACTGAACTCTAGCTAGAATGGTATGTATGTGGTTTTGTACTCATGTGTTATATGTCTATATGTATTTGTTATGCATATATGGTCTTGGTTATGCATGAATAGTAGGTCAAACATGCCTTGTGAAGTCATGGTATGCAATTTACGCCATCATGGTGATATTGGTTGTTATGATGCTAATGTGTTGGTTGAGATAGAACACGAGATGCAAATCATCATAATGAGGTTGCAGCATTGGACTTTGGGGTAAGAGCATATCGTCATATAGGTATATTATGTTTGGCATGTAGGTATGTAGGTTAAAGGATTGTTATATGCATTAGGGTTATATACATTAGGTTTTTGTATATGTCTTTGATGTTATGGTTACATTCATGATATATGTTAGATGGTTAGTGTAGTTATAGGCACATGTGTTAGATAGTCATGAATGATAGTAACCTATGGTTGTATGCATTGCTTTTGTTTTTCATGTTAGATAACTTGATGATTATGTTATATATTGTTGATGAGCATGATATATAACTTATTGTTTTTATACATTATTAACTTGATGATTAGGGTTATTTTATTGAAATATTGATGTTGTAATTTGGATTGGTCATATGCGTGATGGTTATGTTCATTACATTGAATATATTGATGTTATATGTATTATGTTAACCTGGTTTGACCGATGCAGATGTTTATAGTTGCGATATTCAGGTATGAGCCAACATATTTGTGATATGGTGTCGTACTAATCTAGATTGATCATACATATGTGATTGTTATGCATGAATGACAAATTCTTGTGAGATTATGAGGTGAACATGTTAGTTAGTTACTTTTATGGATATCATGATTTATGTTTGAGTTGATATGTTGTGAAGTTGTATCGTGCTAACCTGGATTGATTGTGCAGATGAGATCGCATCCCCTGAGATTCCTTAAGGTATGAGCTTGCTTATGCCATCTACCTAGTGCTTGACTGTTTGATTATGACATCTATTTGGTGCTTGAGTGTTTGGTGTCTAGCTGATTTATTTAACATGGTATGTTGCAAGTTGGTTGAATGTTTGATGAATTGCATAATATGATTATGTGTTAAAATGACCTTGTTTTAAGATGATGGTACTAATACATATGTGTTAAGACAGTTGATAGGAACTTGAGTGTAGTAAGTGATAGTTTTAGTATTATGCCTAATGACTGTGAGTTGACTATGGATTATGACATGATGGTTAGTCTAGGTAAAGGTTGATTTCAAATTGATAGATATGATTGCCTTGATATTTGGAACATGTGGTTGACATGTGTGAGAAATTGTAGGGTAACATGCTTGGCATTGGCATGACAAGGTAATAATTGATGTGTTTACATAACTAACAGTTGAGTGATGTGAGATTGCATAGTAAGCCTCGATTGCAACAAAGTAAAAATGGTAAAGGAAAGGAATTGGGAAAGAATTCCTTTGGATATGTTTGGAAACCCTGATTCCAAACGAATGAGTGCTTTGCATATAGGAAGTCTTCTTAACCTTAATCTTGTTTGACATTATGTTGATATGTGCCAGATTAATGAACATGTACTTGACAGGTGTATTAGCTAGTATCTAGTTATAGGTGGATCTGTCAAGATAATTGGAGTCCCTTCAGGCATAGCATAAATGTGATCAGATACAAGGAAGCATACTTAGCACAACAAGATAAGGTAACTAGTGTATTATTATGTTATATATGCACTTACAGTTATGTTTTTATGGTAGTATGATGCAGGGGATTGCATGGCAAAGGAAATTTCCATGAAATCTTGAAGAAGGATCAAGTTGAGCTTTCCTTAGGAACCATGGGGATTGAGTCATGTGTCAGTCTTGTGCTTTTGGCCTTTTGATCTTAATTTGTGGTTTTGTTTATGTCTAGTGCAAGGCCTTGCCACTTTGTTGTAGTGTCATATCGTTATGAGTTTTCGTGGTCTTCTTATTGGTTATTTCTTATCTTTTATTTTATTGTTTTGAGTCTTGGGAATTGGTTGGGAAAGAGGAAAGTTGATGGAGCTCGAGGAGAGTTGTGTGGTACTCGAAAGGTAATGTAAGGTTTAGATCAATCTCAGTGCATGAGTAAGCACAACAGAAGGTAAGACTATGACAGTCATTTGGAATGGTTTGGTCCATTGCGATAAATGGATGGTGGCAGTACAGTAATGAGAAAGGTAACTAGAAAAGGTAAAGTAAATGGATCTAAGGTGTCAGTTTCCTTGGCTATGTTGGGAGCGATTGTTATCAATGTTGTGTATGAATAAAGGAAGTTCTCTTAACCTTGACCTTAGTATTTTGTAATTATGCTATGATCATGATTATGTTGATGTTTATAAATGTAGGTGTATAGGTATGTCATGTTTGATAGGGCCGTCAAGGATCATGATTATTAATATTAACATTTATATGTATGCATGTCTATATGTACGTCGTTCTCTGATAGGATGATGATTGTTCTATGATAATGTTTATGTATATGTATGTATTTGTTTATGTATCTATGTCACTGTCTGACAGGGTCATGAGGAATCGTTCTTGTGGAGGAATGATTGCTTACGCAGGAAAATGACATGAAGAGGTTCTTGGTCTTACGAGGAATCAACTACGAAGAGTAATCATGAAAAATATATGAGGTCAGTATCATGTGTTTATGAGTTGATATTATGTGATAATATTATGTCTATGTTATGGACAGGGTATACCAAGGGATACATCAGCAAAGTGAAAGCAATGTGGTCTGTGACATGCCAATATAAGCATGAATAAGACACTTGAAGCAAGGTTTCTTGATAAGGACAATGTGGTTTCATATGTGTGGTAGTACTATTATGCATATGTTGTATATGTTGTACATGTTGCATCTGCGATCAGATTGTGCGCATGCATTATTGTGCATATGTAGTGTGTGTACATGTTGTTTATGCAATATTATGTACAGGGTGTTAGTACAAATAATGTTGTATGAATGTTGCATATTTAATGTTGGGTATATATGGTGCTATGTACATGTTGGATATATGGTGTTGTGTACTTACTGTACTATGTGCATGATGGATATGCAGTGTTGTATGAATATAGTGCTTTGTGCATCTTGGACATGCAGTGTTGTGTACAGATGATGATATGTACATGTTGGATATGCAATGTACATGTGGTGTTACGTGCATGTTGTATATGTGGTGCTAGGTACATATGGTGTGGTGTGCATGATTGTGCATATGGTGTTGTGTACATGTTGTACAAGTGGAGCGGTGTGCAAGTGGTGTTGTGTACATGTCGTGAATGTGGCGCTGTGTACATGTGGTGTTGTGTATGTGTCGTGCATGTGGTACTATGTACATGTGGTATTGTGTAGACATTGTACAAGTAATGTAGTGTACATGTGGCATTGTGTACATGTTATGCAAGTGGTGTCGTGTACATGTGATGTTGTGCACTTGTTGTGCAGGTGGTTGTGGTTTATAGATGGTATTGTGTACATATGGTACTGGTGTACGTGTGATATTGTGTTCATGTGGTACATATTGTGTTGTGTACATGCGATACTATGTATGTGTATTATGTAGTTGTGGTATCATGACATGCATACTCATTGTGTTGTACTTTGTGTAGTACATGTATTTTGTTGTGTAGGTACATGTATTATGTCACATTGTAAATCGGGTATATGTGTATGCATATTGAGGTGTCGCACGTTATGTATAGATGTATGTCGTGTGTTGTACGTTGTGTACGTATATGTGTTGTGTTGTGTTGTACATTGGGTGTCAATGTATGCATGGTATGTCAGGTATAGGTGCATGTGTTGCATGGTGTTGTATGTCGTGTGTGGTTGTATGTGTATGATGCACACTACGCGTATGTGCACATGGTTGAGAAGAAGGCATTGGGTGTTTTTCGGGTGTGGCAACCAATCTAGTGTGTGTACAGAAAAAAAAAAGGCAGAAGTAAGGATCGATGAAGGATAAGTATCGGTATTTTATTTCAGCTCTATTATACATGTGGGTTATGACTATGGTCTATGATGATTATATATGATCTATGATTTTGGTTTATGATGGTTACATGTGATTTATGATGTTGATATATGATGGTTGTATTTTGAGCTAACCAGATGTGATATGTTTGTACATGATGTCTTGATCAAACAATTAGTCTGACTTGTTGTGACAGGAAGCGAACATGATTGCAAATGTACCCTATTGACGAGCTAACAATGAGGTATGATGTGAATTTATTTTAATATATTTTAAATCTAATGGAATCTATGTGCATGGTACATGAATCATGAACATTCCTGGTTGGGTAGTTGAAATCAACTAAAAGAATTAGCAACAATAGTGAAAGAAATTGGAACATGCAGCAGTATGCTAGTAAAGCACTTCAGGAGCAGGGCCATTGTGGGACACTGGTACCTAATAGTGTCCATTGATTGCCATGAGCATTCCATGACTGGTATGATGTGTTGATGCAGGTATATGCATTGGTTTTTGTATCTCTTGATGTGAGGAAGCCTTTCCAAGGGATGGAGTGCTCGAGATGGGGGTGCCAGCAAAACTTGGAAGGTGAGTGACTGCACAAAAGGGGTGACCAGATTCCCAAGGGACTATGTAGCAGAGAAGGGAAGGCCACAAATGGATTTTTTTTGTTCATTAACATTGCCAGATGGAATCATATGCACATTAGGAGTGCGCCCTGGAACAACGAGTCAGTAACTGTTCGTGGAGAGGACAAGTGATGCGGGATTATAGCGCTGGACATTGGATGTAAATTTGACTTTACAGTGGATTCTAGACTTCCAGGGAAGGAGGTGGATCCTGGTGTGACTTTGAGGGTGGAGGCATGAGCCTCTAGATTCCCTTGTTAGATGCAAGCATCATATTATTTTATTTATATGTGGATATGTGGTTATTGTAAATACTGTAATGAGCTATTTTATAAAGCTCCAGTATGCGGTATGTTGTCTTGATGTATTGATTTTGAGCAGGTCTTTCATTGTAAATATTGCAACGAGTTGTGTTAAAAAGGTACATGGGAAGTATGCTTTGTTTTCAATAGTCATGTTTGTTATAGGTGTCATTGAACACCGAGGACAGTGTTCCCCAAGGGGGAGGGTTCTATAACAACCTTGGTGAAAATTCCATGTAAAAATATATAAATACCACGGATGATGGGACATGTATTCCAAGTTGAATGGTGGGTGAAAACATCCTAGTGGGTGTTGATTCGATTTATTATGGATAAGGAAATGGCTAAGGTTTTGGAAAGGCATGAGGTATTTTGACACATTTATTTATGAAAATAATGGAAATTAGGAGAAAAGGAAGGTGAAAGGTGACAGGTTTCATGTGAGGAGGAAAATAATCGAAAATGAAGAAAATAGGGGCATCATCCATAAAAAGGCTTATGAGGATCAGTTGGCAAGCTTAGTCAGTGAAGGCTTGATCAGTTTAGTTTTGGAGCTCTCTCATTATTCTCTCTCTCTCTCTCATACTCTTGGAAACTCAGATATTTCTTGGATCACTCTTGGAGAGTGTGGCATACTTGGAGTTTTGGAGCAAGAAGGAAAAGGAAGAGTAGGAAAGCACAAGAAGGAATTGACATCAACAGCTACATCAAATTTTCTAGCAGGTATCGAGTTGCATGTATGATTTTTTCACTGGTTTTGGCATGCATGGCATATGCATGTGGTTTCTTGGTTGTGATATGTCATTAGCATGGAGGATTGCCTAGATAGGTAGTGGATTGCCTAGCCTTACCATTTCCTAAATAACCATGGTGATTGTGGGTTTACTTTCATTGTTTTGTTTTGGTTGGTTCTCATGTTTCCTTAGCTTGGGTTGAGTTATTAGTCCCAGAGGCCCAAGTTTTAATTGATGTGTTCCATGAGATCCCACATTCATTCTTGGAATACAGCACAAGGGTGAATGGCTGAAGAGAGATTTGGCTCAGCCATTCTATGGTAAGGTGGAACGTGGTAGTCCCATCTCCAATTAGTTCATTGCATTCATTAATGGCAAATCCATTCCCTTGATATTCATGTGTAAAGGTATTTATGTATTTATGGATTTGATGGTTGGTATGTTTATTGTATTCCTGTTCCTATTATGTTGGTTATATGCACATTTTATGACAACAATTATGTATGGCTCTCAACATGTTTTTACTTGTATGTGAATGGATAATGTGCCTATGACTTAATGGAGGATAATCTAGCAAATGGCATGAGGGAACAATGGTTGATAGCGATTCTCAAATAAGTATGATATCCCTACACTTAATTCTGTTATTTACACCTGTAGATTACATGTCAATGATATGTTTGACGAAACACCTGTCATGGCTAGTAGGGTTCTGGTTATGGTCTTGTTTAGTTTATTTCTTTTGCATCCTTGTTTCCTTGTATTCTTACGAATTTTAAGTGATCATTCCATTATGGGAAGTGTCCTGGGATCTAGGCCAATAAATGTGGCTCAAATCCCTAAATGCTAGCAAAATAGAGCATTAGTTTAGAGACTAACTCGTCTGGGCAATGTCTGCGGAGCATTATAACTCGCCTTGGAAGTGTATGGGGAGTGTTATAACTCACCTGGGTAGTGTCTAGGGAGCGTTACTCTGCCTTAAGTTTCTCAAACAACAGTGGGACCCAAGGATAGGATGTCTGAGTGACTGACTTGTCTCCTGAAGGTTTTGTTGATGATATTGGATGATTTTGTGTGATGTTCTGTCGTTTCCATTTCCTTAAAGTCACCAAGGAGGTTGAATCTTGTCATAATGGCCTCTCGTCACATGTTTACCTCGGTTTTCCGGTTGCTTGGGTAGATGTGGGAGGAGGGTGTTACATATGTTTATTAGACAAGTGTGGTAAGTTTGAGGTTTGTCTTCAATCTTCAAAGAAAAAACATGAAATGAGTTTTGAGGGAGAACTAGGTAAAGTAAAAACAATCAAGTTGAGGTGTTGGCCCTTTTTAAGGACTTGAGACTTTTTACCCAAGGAGGATTAGAAGTCTCTTGGTTCTAAGGGCCTCATTAATCATCGTTAGACACACACATCACTCTCCCACCTTAAAGGATTGTGATTTTGTAAGGCTTATTCTCATAATACAAAAGAAAATGAGGAAGTTTGAGTTGGTAAAAATTTTCTATTTGTTAAGAGATGAAAATTACCAAGTAGATCACCCAGCTAATGAAACTACTCATTTGCATGTGGGAATCTTAAGTATAAAATGGGGGATTATAGCATTATCCCATGTCCAATTAATTAATTTTTAATAACCATAGTTCAGGTGTACAAATGAAGGATTCAAGGAAACACATGTAGCAGAGTGCCTTAAAATCCTTAGTCCACACGTACCTTCACAAATATGGAAGAGCATGTTCATATATGGTATAGAAATAATCTAGAGAACAAAGATGGAATTACTTTGGAATTTGGTCAAAGTTAGTTTTCCCTTGGATATAATTTGGTTTGTTATAGTGGGCTTAGGAAGGATCAAGGATTTTGTGGCTCAATCCCCACTATGGGTAGAAACTTAGGTTCATGTTGGATTCGGCCTCCTCTCTAAGCTATTGGAGATGTTTAATGTACTATTGATTGGGATCTATGTAAGTAGACGTTCATTTCAGGTTTGGATTAGTGATGCATCAAGTTTATTTCTTAGAAAACTAGTTTAAATATGGTGGAGCATAGCCACCCAATTCATTGCTTTTCATGTGAGGCTTTGGACCTATGTCAAGCTTTAAGGTGGCATAAGTAGCTTCTAGTAGAAAATAAAATAGTAATTTGTCATCCAATGAATAAAGTGACCATCCAAGATGAAGGTTAGAATTTTAGACATGCTTAAGCTACTAGAGATTGGGACCCAACATAAATGGCTAATTGAGAAGGTCAAATTTGAACGTAGCATGCATTACCCACTAATCACAAGCTTTACTAGAAATTCCCAATATGTGGTATCACATCTAAGGATGTCAATTAAGTTTTCCTCATATTTAGAAACAACCTAGCAAGCTCTTGGGGGTTTGGAAATAAAATAAATGGATATAGAGCTCAAGTTACCAACAAATGTCAAGGAAGAATCCCATAGTTGGCATGTCTTTTTGGATGCTAGTTTTAGATATGTTTTACAAAGGGAATTTTCCTATTAAGATGATTTCTTATGATTTATGCTAGTAATTTTTATGTTATATATTGCGAAAGATAAAATTGTTGAATCCATAAAGATCACCTTTTAAGTTTAAACAATTTATGAAAGATTGACGTGGACAAAACTCTCCTTTATATTATTAAAACTCTCCTTTATATTGTATAATGTGATTATAACAACTTTTTAATACAAATTATAAGTATCTTGGATAAATAAAGATTTCAAATAAAAAAAATCATTTCAATGATTAAACTTTACATTAAAAATGTATGAATACTTTAATACAGAGAAAAACAAGAATTATACTTCTCTTAAAATTCTAATATAAATTGAATTGATCTCTTCTAATATAATAAAAATGAAATTATTCATAAACATATTAATTAATTTTAATTGTGCTATATAGTAAGTTAAATTAATAAAATACATAAACATTTTTTTATAAATTGTTTATTAAATTAAAACTAGATTGTGTTTTTGAGATAAAATAAGTAGAATATTAATTATTTTCTCTTACACAAATATTTATTTTGGTTTTCTCAATTCAAAAATTAAATACAATATTTATTTATGTAAATGTCTTTACATATTTAATTACTAATACTACTTCTAAATTTGATCTAAGATCATTCTTAAATAAATAATGGTATTGCACATCAAACAACATCAATTATAACAATTATAATGCTATTGCACGTCTAGCAACAAGATGTATTTGCAAATCAATATTGATAAGCTAAAATATAATAATACTCATAAACAATATTAAATCTTTTTTAAATCTCTATATAGATTGTCGTTAAATCTCCTATTAGATTGTACTTGAAATCCTTATATTGATCGTCTTTAAATTTCCTATGACATTGTGTTTTATTTGATTTCTCTAGAGATTCGATCAAGGAAAATTTTAGAGGCTAATATTCGCAAGTGGGCTAATTTTCCATGGTTTTTCTAAAAAAAGGTTTGTTAATTTCAATTTTTTCTAGAAAGGATTCACCCAAGTTTTATAGTATAAAATTATTTGAGACATGTTTTCGGCAATAATCACATCATAATTTTTGAAACATGTTTTCGACAATAATCACATCATAATTTTTGAGACATGTTTTTGGAAATAATCACATCATAATTCATAGG
>APFE030103317.1:30400-59691 GCA_000404065.3 Pinus taeda | reverse complement strand
ATTCTATGGTTGGGTGGAACGTGGAAGTTCCATCCATGGTTTGGATTTTGCAGCATTAAGGAAAGGTTATTTCTCCTGGTATTCCTATGAATATTATGATGGATTATATGTGGTATATATGGTTGTGACTTCATTGATATTTATGTCCCTATTATGTTGGTTATGTTCTTGTTTTATGATAGAAACCATGGGTAGATCTCATCATGTTCTTACTTGTTATTGAATGATCAATGTATCTATGACATAATGGATGAAATGGAAACTAATTTGATAAGGAGACAATGCTTCATAACGAGTCTCAGATAAGTACGAGATCCCTACACATAATTCTGTTATTTACACCTGTAGGTTACATGTCAATGATATGTTTGAAGAAATGCATGTCATGGCTAGTAGGGATCCAGTCAAGGTCTTGAACAAGTATTTTCATTAGTACTTTCATTTCCTTGATACTTCACTAATTTTGAAGAGAGGGATCAGTTTTGGGTAGTGTGTTGGGCTCTGAGCCTAAAAAAGTGGCTTAAATCTTGGGGTTGCTCACACAACAATCGCAATTTTGTTCCAAATTCACTAGCAGACAGGCCTGTGAAAGCGAATTTACATTGTTGGTCTCTCCCTTGCCCATAACAAGAGACAGACTATGGCCCAAGAGACCTAAAACAATAGTGGGACCCAGGTATAGGCTGTCGGAGTGGTTGACTTGTTCTTTAAGGGTTCTATTGATGATGTTGGATGTCTGTATGGTGTGTTTCCATTAGTTCCACTTCCTTAATGTGACTTATGAGGTTGAATCATATCATAGTGGCCTCTCATTGAATGTTTATGTTGGCTAGCTAGTTGCTTGGGTAAATGTGGCAGGAGGGTGTTACAGAGTGGTATCAGAAAATGGTTGCACTCTCCTTGGGTTGTGTGTTAATCATGCTTTCATGATTGGTTGCATATGTGTTCCTTATGCATGTAGTCCATGTGTTTATTGAATTTGCATGGTGTTGATCATTGTTGTAGTGATGTCACCATGTGAAGGTTGAAGGTGTTGTCGATAATTATGTCTTCATGTGTGTATGGTCGATTATGCATTATTATGCACATTCGTGATTGCATATTATCAAGTGCACATCAGGTGGTTGTTGTTTTCATGCATGAGGTCATGGTGTGTATAGTTGGTATGATCATGCATTGATGGCTGGACTATAGCTAGAATTGTGTGTATATGGTTTTGTTCTCATGCGTTATATGTATATATGCAGTTTTTATGCATGTATGATCTTGGTTATAGTTATACATGAATAGTAGGTCAAATATGCATTGTGAATTAATTGTACGAAAATTAGGTCATAATGATGCTATTGGTTTTTATGATGCTAGTATGTTGGCTGAGATAGAGCCGGAGATGCAGACTATCAAAGTGAGGTTGCAGTATTAGAATTTGGGATAAGAGCATATCGTCATACAGGTAAGGTATATTTTGCATGCATGTATGTAAGTTAAGGATACTTATATGCATTATTTTTATATACATTAGGTTTATGTACATGTATTTTGATGATAGGATTACATTCATGATAGATGTTAGTTGATTAGTGTATTTATATGCACGTGTTGGATAGTCAAGAATGATAGTAACTTGTAGTTGTATGCATTGCTATTTTTTGTTTTATGTTAGGTAACTTTATGATCATGTTATATGTTGTTGATGAGTATGCTATAGGTTAACTTGTTGTTGTTATATGATAGTTAGCTTGATGATTAGGTCTTATATTGTTGATGAGCATGTTATATGTTAACTAATTGTTGTTATATGTTAGTTAATTTGATAATTAGGGTTATTTCATTGAGGTCTTGATGTTGTAATTTGGATTGGTCATATGCGTGACGGTTATATTCATTGTATTGAATATCTTAATGTTAAATGTATTGTGTTAACCTGGCTTGACCTATGCATATGGTTATGGTTGCGATATTCAGGTATGAGCCAACATATTTGTGATATGGTGTCTTACTAATCTATATTGATCGTACATATGTGATTGTTATGCATGAACAAAAAATGCTTATGAGCTTATGATATGAACATGTTAGCTAGTTACTGCTATGGATATCATGATTTAGGTTGATTTGATATGTTGTGAAGTCGTATCATGCTAACCCATATTGATTGTGAAAACAAGATAGCCTCCCCTAAAATAAATTAAGGTATGAGTTTGCTTATGTCGTATATTTGGTGCTTGATTGTTTGATTATGTTATCTATTTAGTGTTCAAATGTTTGGTCTCTATTACGTCATCTAGTTTATTCATTTAACATGGTATGTTTGCAAGTTGGTTGAATGTTTGATGAATTGCGTAATATGAGTTCCAATGATCT
The DNA here is from genome assembly GCA_000404065.3 of Pinus taeda. Classification (NCBI taxonomy): domain Eukaryota; kingdom Viridiplantae; phylum Streptophyta; class Pinopsida; order Pinales; family Pinaceae; genus Pinus; species Pinus taeda. The sequence continues at coordinate 57,327 of APFE030103317.1, read as the reverse complement.
TGTTTTAAGATGATTTCACTAATACATATGTGTTGAGACAGTTGGTAGGTACTTGAGTGTAGTAGGTGATAGTTGTAGCATTATGTCTAATGACTATGAGGTTACTATGGATTATGACATGTTTGTTAGTCTTGGTAAAGGTTGAATTCAATTAATAGATATGATTGTCTTGATATTTGGAACATGTGGTTGACGTGAGTGAGAAGTTGAAGGAAGCATATTGGTATTAGCATGACAAGCTAATAGTTGATATGTTTATATCACTAATAGTTGGGTGATGTGACAGTGCATAGTAAGCCTCGAATTGTAGCAAAGTAAAAAGATAAAAGGAAGGAGTTGGACAATAATTCCTTTAACTATGTTTGGAAACCCTAATTCCAAAAAAATGAGTGCTTTGCCTATAGGAAGTCTTATTAAACTTAGTCTTGTCTGACATTATGTGGATACATGTTATATTCATGAAAATGTACTTGAAAATTATATTAGCTTGTCTTCAGTTATAGGTTGATTTGTCAAAGGATTGGAGTCCCTTGATAGATGGCGTGGATGTGTTCAATTGCGAGTAATGTGATTGCCACAACAAAATGAGGTAATTGGTGTATTGTTATGTTTATGTATGCACTAATAGTTATGTGGTTATGGTAGTATGATGCAAGGAGTTTCATTACAAGAGAAGTTCCATGAAATATTGAAGAAGAGTCAAGTTGAGCTTTCCTTGGGAACCATGGGGATTGAGTCAAGGTGTTTTTTGCTAGTCTTGTGCTTTTGGTGTTTTATGATTTGTTGAGCTTGATTTGTAGTTTTGTTTATTTCTGGTGTAAGGCCTTGCCACTTTGGTTGTGGTTTTGTATTGTTTTCATTGGTTTTCATGATACTCTTCTTGTTTTTTCTTGACTTTCCTTTTATGTTTTTAGTCTTGGTAATTGGCTGGGAAAGAGGAAAGTTGATGGAGCTCGGGAGAGCTATGTGGTACCCAAAAGGTAGTGTAAGATTCAGATGAAGCTTGGTGAATGAGTAAGTGCAGTGGAAGGTAAGAATATGACATTTAGTTAGATTGGATGGTTCCATTGTGGTAAATGGACAGTGGCAGTGCAGAAATGAAAAAGGTAAATACAAAATGTAAGGTGAATGGATTTGAGGTGTCATATGCCTTAGATATGTTAGGAACTGTTGTTCTTAATATTGTCGTTGTGTTGCATGAATAAAGGAATTTCTCTTAACCTTGACCTTATAAGATATGGAAATTGTGTTGTGATCATGATTATGTTGATGTTTATATATGTATACATGTAGGTGTGTATGTATGACATGTCTGATATGGTGATCATGAATCATGATTATTTTATGTTAATGTTTATATGTACATATGTATGTATGTATGATGTCGACTAATGAGATCATTGTTATTTTATGATGTATGTATGTGTACATGTATCTATGTCACTATTTGACAGGGTCACCAAGAATCATTCTTCTGGAGGAATGATTGCTTACGCGGGAAAATGACATGAAGAGGTTCATGGTCTATGAGGAATCAAGTGGGAAGAGTAGTCATGACAAAACATATGAGGTCAGTATCATATGAATATGAATTTATATTTTATGACTGTATTATGCTGATTATGTTATTGATAGGTTATACCGAGGGATACTTCAACAAAGTGAAACTAGTTTGGTTTGTGGCATGTTGGGACAAGCATGGGTAAGACACTGGAAGCAAGTTTTCTTGGTAAAGAGTCAGTGTGATTTGGAGTTGTGGTAATACTGTTGTGGATATGTCATATATGTTGTACTTATTGCACCTGTGATGTTGTGTGCATGCAGTGTGGTGTATATTTAGTGTGTATACATGTTGATTATGTAATGTTATGCACATGGTGTAGTACAAATAGTGTTGTATGAATGTTGCACATTCAATGTTCGGTATAGATGGTGCTATGTACATGTTGGATATACGGTGTTGTGTACATAATGTATTTTGTTCATGATGGATATGCATTGTTGTGTGCATATGGTGCTTTGTGCATGTTGAATATGCGGTGTTGTGTATAGATGATGCTATGTACATGTTGGATGTGCAGTGCTATGTACATATGGTGTTGTGTACTTGTTGTACATGTGGTGTTTTCTACATATGGTGTGGTGTGCATGATTGTACTAGTGGTATTGTGTGCATGTAGTGTTGTGTGCATGTTGTACAAGTCGCATTGTGTGTAGGTAGTGTTGTGTAAATGTCGTGCATGTGCCATTGTGTGCATGTAGTGTCATGTACATGTGTGCATGTGGTAATGTGTATATGTTGTATTATTTACACATTGTACAGGTGGCGCAATGTACATGTGGAGTTGTGTATACATTGTGCAGGTGGTGCCATGTACATGTGATTCTATGCACACGTGGTGTAGGTGGTGCTTTGTACAGGTGGTACTGTGTAAATGTTATACATATGGTAGTAGTATATGTATGGTATTACGTGCATGTCATACACGAGGCATTGTAGGCATGCGATACTATGTATGTGCATTGATTAGTCATGGTATCATGACATGTGTATTCCATGTGATTTACATTTTTTAATATATGTATTTTGTTGTGTTGTATGCTAGGTGTAAGTACATGTATTGTGTGACGTTGTGCATCGGGTATAGATGTATGAGTTGTGTTGTATATCAAGTGTATGTGTATGCATTTGTTCTATCACATGTTGTGTGCAGATGCATGTCATGTGATGTACATTGTGTACATATACGTGTTGTGTCATGTTCTACACTGGATGTAGGAGTATGTATGATATTGTGTTATGTTAGCACCTAAATCTGCCATAGGCTGAAAGAAGGAAAAGTTCAGGGTAACCACAAACCACGCTCAGTCTAGTAGCTAGCCCTACCAGAATAAGAGAGCGCTCTCTCTGTGTCATGCTCAGTGAATAAATAAACAATATGGTCTGAGATGACTTACAATGAATATTGATTTTAGGCTAGGTAAATAGATATGGAACAAGATACAATTTTTGATAAAGGACTGAGTTTTCTGGGATGTATGGGACCAAAGAATAGCATGAGAAAAGAATTTAACACAAAGGCACATATTACTTCGTGAGGCAAGATAGGTGGAAAGTCTAGCAATTAAATTTGAAATAATGCGAAATGGAAAGATTTTTTAGGAGGGTGAAAAGGGCATAAATACATAAATCCTTTTCAACAGAAGAAGAACACAGAACGTGAAACTTTCCCAAAGGCAGAGCAATAAACATGAATTCTACCTTTTCTTACTTAGAAACTTTCACTGGAAATGAATATGAATGAACTGTGAAACATAACAAAATACATATGAAACAGAAAGAAAATACATTTGCTAAACTCACACCATAGGAATCTCATGAAACAGAGCCACAGCCTTTCATTAATTCTCTGTCAAAATGTACAAAGAGTAGCTGAGTTCCTCTCCCACAGTCTCCCAGAAATTCCAACCAACCCTTTGCAAATGGTTGTTCATACAATAAATAGACTTTTCCATCAGGAAATGGAACGACCCAAAGTTGGGGATTTTTTCAAATCATTACAAACTAGAAATGAAAAGCCAACCATTAGTGACAGGTGCAGCAGTACAAAAATAACAAAATTGTAGCGTAGATTTTTTGGGTGACTACACGCCTTCCTTTTGCCACTTGGATAGAAGCCAACCTTTAGTGAAAATACTTTTTAAACTTTGCCTTAGGTGCTGGGAAAAATGTAGTGTAAATGAACGGACCCACTTGGAGAAAATCACAAATCGAAATTTCATGGAGCGGAAGTGATTTTGGCCTTTGGGTCTCTGTGTGCCGCGCCCAAAACTCTATGCGTCATGCCACTTTGGTGGTGGTTTTGAGGTACTTTCTGAAGTCCAAATTCTACCCACGTGTGCTTGTTAGAAATTCTTGCCTGTCCACTTTCCAACCCAAGTGGAATTTCTGAATTTGGTGCTCATTTTCCCTCAAAAAATTCAATCTCCCACGACTGCTTCTTGTGTGTCAAAATAGGGGCAGAGGGGTCATTTTTTGAGTGTTTTTGACCTCCTAAGGACTCAAAACTTGCCCAAACTTCTCGGCCATGCACCAGTAGTCATGATGTTTCTTGCTGAATCCAAAAATATAAATTTTTTGCAATTTAGAGATCCCTAGCGTAAGCGCGTGCCAGTGGCGTGACGCACATGGAGAAAAACCCTGTTTTTGTACCAAAATTTGGCAAAAGACCAAAAATGCCCCAAATTTTTTGAAATTTGGGCTGGAGCTTCTCTATGAAGTGCCAGGCTAGGCCAAAGAGGCTTCAGCCAAGATTCAGAGCCGGTCTTGCTCTTTTTGCCTCTTTTATCTTTTTGTCGCTCTCCTCAATTTTGCCTTCAAATTCCTTATCCGAGCCTTTGAACTCATCTTACATGCCCTGTAGTGATAAACCATATGCCTCAATAATGTTTTGTCCTTGACGACCTTCTCTAGCAGTCTCTCAAGGTGGATGTTGATCCGCTCGAGCAAAGAATCTCGGTCATTATTAATCTCTTGCTCTAATGGAGTGAGCTCAATCCTCCTCTGTTGGGTAGATCGATGATTATCGCGGATGTTTCGCAGCTCCATGATCTCCTGCTGGTCTTCGAGCTATTTATTCCTCTGCTCCAAGTACCTGATAATCCACTTAGCCCTCTCCAAATTGAGAGACAAGGCTTGGATCTTTGTTTGCTACTCCTGGATGATCCTTCTAAGTTTCGCACTCTCCACGTCTGTATCATCATCATGAATGAGAATGAAGTCGGCCTCTCGTTCACCTAATGGCCCCTCATCATGCATGGGCTCCTTGCCCCTATCCTATACCTGTGTTGGCGATGTCGGAAGTGAGTCCCGTTCCACCCTGGGTGGAGATAACACTCGCTTTGCTGCTCCGAACAAATGCCTAACGCCTCTCTGATATGTGATGAATATCGGCACACTAGCGGTCTCATGGCACTCATATTGATGAGAAGGACCACCTATCTCATGTTCAACCTCTCATAATCCCTGTGAAGTGCTGAACAGGTCACAGGAGATGAAATCATCCCAAGTAATGCCCTCTAATCCCAGCTAATGAACCACCAAAACCTTAATAAGAGCAAAATGATAAACATTGTTAAGTTGTTGCTGAGGGGTTTTGTAGTATATGAAGGTGTTCATCCTCTCTATGTTCCTGCAAATCAAATATGGGATGTTCATCATCCATACCCTAGTAAAATGCATGAGAAAACTGATGTGATAAGCATATGAACGAGAGAACCTCCCCTCATAGCTGAAATATTTCACGATTAACTTCATTAGTGGAGCATATTCATCTTTCAAATATCAGAATGGAAAGACTCTTTTGAGCTGCCTCAAGAAACTGACTTTAATGTATGGCTCATAATGCTGCCGATCAACCTTCTGCTTCTTTTTCCATGGTTCTCCAATGTTCGATATGCCAGTTGCTAATGAGACAGATTCAGGTGTAAGTGTGAAGGTGACACCGGCTAAGATAGTGTGATCTCCATGTAAGTGAAGCACAAAAAGACGATCCAACTCATGATGAAATCGAAAACTAGCCACCTTCTGACAAAACTCAAAGCATGACAGATGCTGGAAACATGACATAGCAAGAGGGCAAGCCTGCAATTCTGTAAGAGTGGTTGGTTCTTCCCTAACATGTCTGCCACTTTTATGAGGTCTCCAAAGAGCCTGTTATTCCGAGGATGAGTCACTTTGGGTTTCCATTTCATAATCCGATGAATGGTCAGATGCCATGACTGTTGTATATGGACTGTGCTTGGATTGCCCTTTAATGATGTATGAAACTCTGTGTTGTTATGAATTCTGCCACCAAGGGGAACAATGCAAAAGGGACTGTTAGGAAGGGGAATAATATGAAGGGATTAGGGATTATGGGGAGAAATTTTATTTAGGGACATGTAGGAGGTTTTGGGATTTTATAAGGTAGGATTTTGGGGTTTTACATTTGGCAAAGGAGTGGAGGGGATAGGGAATAGGAGTTTAGTAATGTTTTAGGGTAGGGAAAAATGGGAAAAATGGAATAGGGGAGAAGGGAACGATGGAAAGAAGGGAAAGATGAAAGGGAGGAGGAACCTTTCCATCAGCACAACAAATTCACAACCCTAACAGCAATGGTTTTGATGACTTCAAGTGGTAGGGTTTAAGAGTTTTTATTGCAACTATAAATGGCCCTAAACCATCATCATATTCACAAAAATGGATGAGCAACCGAGATGTCAACTCTACCTAGCAATTTCAAGGGATTCAAAGGCGGTTTGTTGCAATTTGGAGCAAAATCAGGCCTTTATAGGTATGTGCTGTGCAGCATACCTAGTGTGTCATGCCGTTTGTGTGCGCCGCACCCGTGTTGTTTAACACTGTGTGGTCGCGCCCAGTGCGCCGCGCTCCCCCAGTGCGCCGCGCCCCTTCGCCTGTGCGCCACGCTTGTCAAAACACCTCCAACTTCACCCAAAAACATGCGCTAGCTCTCACAATCTCTTTGAAATGCTTCTCTCTAACCTTGGTGTGCAAAATGACATTGTTTCTTGTGCAAATTCTGTATAAAGACATTGGAGTCATGGTTTTCATTTTTGTTTCTTCAAAACCCACTTTGGTAATGTTTTGTTTTGTCAAATTTTTCCATGATTTAATTCAACTTTGTATTTTCCTTTTCCCTTTTGGATTTTTAACTAAAATGATGAAATTTTTGGCACTTTTTTGTAGGGGTAGCTGGTGTGGTATTTGGCCGAGGAAACCATGATTGCACCTGAAGAGATAAACTGGACTTTTTTTGAAAATTATTACAAATGACACATTGTTGACTTTTCTTCAAAACATAATTTTGAAGAACAGTCGTAATCTGTCAACATAACGATGAAAATCTTTAAATCACAACTTTGTAAGGGCCTCCCTTTGGTCTGCATGGCTTTATTGGACATGGTTGAAGACCAAATTAACTGATCCCTAGACCTAATGACTGAAATGTCTCTTGTCCATTAAAATATCGAACATTGACTGTCATGGGCTTTAATAAACATTGATGAAAAGACCTAAGCCAACAGGTGCCAGACATGAGGGGTAAGGGGTAATGACTGAAAAGACTCTCCCGTCAGATTATGGCATGCCCCTAGCCAAATGCAGCTGAGTGGATGGAGCGAGACACCTAAAAATGAAATGAAAAAAGAGTTTTGATCTCTGATGGAGGATTGACAGGACCGACTCTAACATGTTATACAATGGGTATAGGTGTATGTGTTGTCTATCAGGTGTAGGTGAATGTATCGCATGGTTTGTATGGCGTGCATGGTTGTCTGTGTGCATTTCACACTATGGGTATGTGAAAATGCTTGTGGAGAAGGCATTGGGTGTTGTCAGGTCTGGCAACTAATCCAGAGTGCATATGGAATAAGGACAAAGGTAGAAGCTAAGGATTGATTAAAGGTTCGCTATCTCATTTCAGTTTTGTTATGCATGTGATTTATGATTTTGGTATATGTTGATTACATGTGATCTATGATTTTGGTTTATGATGGTTACATGTGATTTATTATTGTTACCTATGATGGTTATGTTTTGAGTTAACCTAATGTGATATGTTTATACATGATGATTTGGTCAAATATGCTAGTTTGACTTGTTGTGCTAGGAAGTGAACAAAATTGCAAATGTATCTTATTGACGGGCCACCACTGAGGTATGATTTGAAGTTATTTCAATTTATTCTTGAATCTAACGGAAATTATGTTCTTGGAACAGGAATGAAGGAACATGCTTGGTTGAGTGGTCGAAATCAACTACAATAATTAGCAACAGCAGCAAAGAAATTGAAAATAGGTAGAAGTATGTTGGTAAAACTTTTAGGAGCAGGGCCGTTGTGGGATACTGGTGCCCAATAGTGTCCATTGATTTCCATGAGCATGCTATCACCAGTACGATGGTTTTGAGGCAGGGATATTCCTTGGTTTTTGTATGTTCTGATGCGTGGAAGCCTTTCAAAGGGATAGATTTCTTGAGAAGGGTGTGCCAGTTGAACTTGGAAGGTGAGTGACTACATGGAAGGGTGGATTGGATTTATCGAGGGACTGTGTAGTAGAGAAGGGAGGACCATGTTTGGATTTTTTTTCATCATGAGAATTTCCAGATCAAACTAGATGCGCATTGGGAGTGCGCCCTGGAAAAATGAATCAGTAACTATTTACTAAGAGGACAATTGGCACAGGATTATACCATTGGACATTGGATGTAGATTTGACTTGAAGTTGATTCTGGACATCCTGGGAAGGACGTGAATCCTAGTATTACTTTTAGGGTGGAGGTGTGAGCCTCTGGATTCCCCTGTTGATTGATACGGGCCTCGTATCCTTTTATTTGCTGGTTGAGAAAATGTATATATTTTTATATTATTGTAAATACTTTATCAAGCTAGTTTATAAAGCTCCATAGATAGTATGGTTATTTCCTGTTGAAGAAAATGTGTATGTGTATATGTCGTTGTTGTAAATACCATAATGAGCTATGATATAAAGCTCTAGTAAACAATATGATTGTCATGTTTCAACAGTGATCATTGTAAACACTACAACGAGTTGTGTCATAAAGCTCCATAGACAATATGGTTATTTGTTGGTTGAGAAAATGTGTGTGTATTTGTGGCCATTGTAAATATCGTAATGAGTTGTTTTATAAGGCTCCACTATGCGATATTGTTATACGGGAATAGTGTCCACTCGGATGCTACTATTCCCACTAAGATGGGTGGCTATCTTAGAAACAAAAAATCAAATTCTACTATTGATTCCTTTTATGAAAATAGATGAGAGGAGAACCAAAAGGGCCAACATGAGTCTTGCACTCGATTTCCTCTCCTTCTTGATAGAGCTTCGCCACTTCTTTTTTGTTTGCCCAGCTTCAAAAGAACCTGTAGAATCACAACAACATACTACTATGCAAGGAACAAGGATCTAAATTCATAAATAATACAATATCAGATGTGTATTAACCATATACATGCATATATAAACAAGTACAGAAGAATATGGAAGGAAACAAGAATAGCTTTATTCAGATGAAAAGTAGCAAGAAGATTACAACCATGTGCTCTGACCCAGCATCATCCTCTAGCTAAGAAGTGCTTCTTCACCTCAAGCAAAGCTAGATCAGCCAACACTGATAATGTACACCAGGATACCAACAACACTTCTCTATAAGGTACAAAATTCTCGCGTCTGGATCTCTGTGATGAGGGATCCATATATGGATGATTACAGAGAGGTGATTCATCTTTTGGGATCTTAATTAGTGTCTTATCTCTAATAGTTCTTGCATCCACTTGGAGAATGATGATCTCTTACTCATCCCTGGTCGAAAATGGAGTGGCAAGTGTTAGAGGGGAAGCTTTTGGAAGATTTCATGATCTTCCACCTCGTATTTTTGTCCCTGCCATTTTTCCATTCCCGACCATCACACCCTACAGAGGAGCAATTCAGTATGCATCACACCCTGTACATTGGGAAGGTGATATACATCACATCTTCTGCATTGAGCTTTCAGTATGGTCCAGTTTTGACTATTTATGAGTACTTTTCAGTGGAGAACTTCTGGGAGATGATGTAATCAGTTGACCTTGTTCCTTTAGGCAGTGAAGCAACACTTTTATTGACTTAGGAGCCCTCAGTTTATGGACATTTATGATTGGGGTTTATTGACAAATATATCTATCACTATTTTCATATAATTGGGGACATACTTAATAGCTTGTAGTAAGGGAATACTTATGTGAAAAATTTTTAACTCCTTGAGAAAATCATATTTGGGTTGTGGAATCATCCCAGTTTCAACTAGTCTTTGTGGATATGGGTAATCCTTAGTTACCATAACAACTAGATTGAATATGATAGGTGTATCATTCTTATTAAAATTAGTTGTTACATGTGTAATAGCCTCATCTAGGTCCTCAATATCATCCCTAGATGATTCACGTTCCTCTTCAGTAATAACAGGGGATGTTTTTTTATTTACTACTTTTCGTGATCGAAGGTGGATTTCATTACATCCAAAAGGAGTAATCTAGTAGGTTTGGAATGAAGTGGGGGATTCTATATTCTAGGCTACCTTATATTTGGGTTACTATAAGTAATTGGGGTCATATGGGAGGAGTAGTAACAAATGACGAAAGAGGTGGCAGTTGCAATTGTTGTCGTACTGGTAGTGTAGGAGGGGATGGACCTAAAGAGTTTTCCCTCCAATTATGAGGCTAAGAATATGATTGAGATGGAGGATACTCAAAAGGTGGAGAAGGAGACCATTGGTTCCACGGTGAAAGAAATTGAGTTGGAGGAAAAGTGGATTATTGTCATGGAGATTGATGAGAATTATATACATTATTCCATGGATTAAAAGAAAATTATTGAGACATACCTGGTGTTCATGGTTGCCAAGGCTTCATGGACCCAATAAAGTAGGAATACTGTACTTCGTCACTTGATTCCATCAGTATTGCTTTTAGTTTGGGAAGCTCTAGATAGTAGTGTGTAGAATGCACTAGATCACAAATATTGCACAAGCTAATGTTGTTAACTCTACATTCCTTCAAGGAATGTTTCTCTTTACATTTTTGGAAGAACACAACCAACAACTTATTATCTTCATCATGTTCCTTTTTCACTTGTGTTGTCTTTAGTTGGGCAGATAAGGTACTGAGAAGACAAGTCTCAAGATTTCCGATCTCAACTTTGGCCACACTTCCATTTGCAAATTTTTGTATTCTAACAAAGGTCTCCCATGCCATATTTCTCCCCCATGATGATCCTCTCAAACACCATAAGCAGAGTTTTATTATCTCATCAAATGGATCCTGAGATATATATCCTTGTCCCAATAGGTTCAACATGTCAAGACAATCATCTCTCATTCCTCGTATAAATTTTCTTTTCAAAATTTCTGACTCGAAATCACTACATTTGGATCTCTATAGATTATAATGCAATCATTCCACATAAGCTTCCAAGTTTTTTTCTTCCTTCTATGTCATTCTAGATATATCCTCTCTCAAATCTCTAGTCTGGAAATATTCCTGGTATTTCGACAGAAACGTAGTGTTCATGTCTCCCCATATCCAGATACTAGCAGAACCCAATCCCATAAAACATCTTAGTGCTACTCCTTGCATAGTAGTTGGGAATAGTTTTATCTTTTGAGCATCACAAGTGTAGTCATATCTCTTGCATAGAACATCAAATACAAACAAAAAAGTATCAGGATATTCTATAGTCAATCCTTGAAAAGATGGAAGGGATGATAGAGGAATATTTGTCATGGGAACTTTTCCCTTATATCACTTATTGGAAATTAAAAAGTGGTAATAGTGACATTTGTTCTATCATTGTTATTGTTCTTATTGTCTTCCATTGTGGATTCTCTTGATTCTTGTTTTGATGAGTACCCTCCCAAAGATTGCTTGGGCAAATGTTCCATTGATAAAGGTTCTTGTGATGATTTTGTAGGTTGATCTGGGGTTGGTTGTTTTACTACACTGCCTGAATCTGGGTATATATAATAAAATAATGTTCTTCCTATTCTAGTTATTGGCACCTCCTACTACTTTCCCCCTACCCTTCTAGTCCAAAATTATGGCCACTAGTCTCTCCTTGTTGTTCCTGAGTTGAATCTACATATTTTGGAGTTTGTAGGCTACTTTGAGGAAGGTGGGGTCCTAAAATAGAGGAACCAGATACTCCTGGTTTTGATGTAGGAGTAGAAAATTTCTACAGACCTATTTTCTTGCGTCCCTATGAAAATTTGACTGATCTCTCTACTTTTTATATCAATTCTTGAATAAATTTTTTTCTCTCTAGATCCATATTTTTCTTGTTCCTTTTATGACCTTTTTTTCCTATAGATTTATTAGAGTTCCTATGTTTCATTTCTTCTTTACTCATACATCCTACACATGGACCCTATGTGTAATTATTTCACACCCTAAGTGTATCAATTACTACAGTGGTGAGCCCACTCAGGTTTGTTAGAGCGATGCATAGGCTCTTACCTCTCATCTTACGACCCAACGCCTGTGCAATTAGAAACATTGTATCAAAAGAAAATTCAAGAAAAAACACTCTCTGACTATACTGTCAACTGCCTTCCCCAAGAACGAGGACAAAATGTTTGTGCTATTTTATCACTCTTAAAATAACTGAATCAAAACCATTATTTATCAACTAGGGTAGGTCTTTTATTTCAAAGGAGTTGGCACTATTTGTGTTGATACATGAACAACCAGATAAGACAAAAATGTTGTTAAACACACTTGCAAAATTTAAAACATTCTTGTAGAAATGAAACTCACACTTGCAAAAATTAAAGAACACACTACAAATATGAAACTCATTCAACAAAGAATAAATTCACACTTCATAAGCTTTAGAAAATAAATAAGCGCGCCATGTGTTATTAACTAGAGTGAAACAATAATATAAAGCAACATACCATAATTATGAAAACAAAAGTGTGTCTATTCAAAAATATATGCAACAAAAATAAGAAATTCACATCAACATCTAAGAAAATAAATATACTACTTACATTGTGATCCCTACTAAAGAGGAGGGCCCTTCCTCCCTAGCAGTGTTCAAGAATGGAATGAAACTACTTAAATATTCAACACATGAATTGCAAAATCATAACAAAGTACTTTCTGTAATAAAATAGCTAAAAGATACAAGAACAAAATATTGGTATTGTTCTAGATGTTTTCATCCCCTTCTCATAATACTAGGTATTTTTACAAAGTCCTATAGAGCCCCAAAATTAGGGAATGAATCAGTCACGAGAATCTCACGATTCTCATGCTAATCAATTTAACAGAAATGAAATAAAATAGAAGTTGTTACAACCATTCTTCAATTAAAGAACTATTATGGTTAGACTACTTTTTATAGCTATAATGCTTAGGTTTTTTCAACCTTCCACATAGAGTTACATCTCATGGTTTTCAACAATTATCTGTAAAATAGTGGCCACATCTTTAACAATTTGTAGTGTAGCAGCAATGTCACAGTGTAAAAAATCTCATGGTGTAACAACACTCGTGGTGTAACAACAATCTTCAGGGTGTAACGACATGTAACAATAGCAACTTCTTGCCCATAGTCTTTGGTAATTACAACAACACCTGAAAGAAAAACACCGAAAAGACCTCTTCCATAGTGGCCCTAGTTAGTGATTCCAAAAAGACATTGTTTCTTTTGATACTTAACCAAAAATGGCATAATAATATGTCGGAGAAAAAAATTGCTTCTTGAACAGGGGGAGTGACAGTGTCAAGGGATTGATGGATTCGGTGAAGGGAAATGGACAAAAATAGGGAACAAAGTGCATGAAATATCCTTAAATACTACACCCAACAATTAGAAATCAATATATACACTAAAACCAATGCATCATGTGTCAACAACCAAATAGGAGTAGAAATCAACCTCTACACTAAAATCAATGCATCTAATGGATGTTATCAAATAAGATTAGAAAACAACAGTTACAATGAAATCAACTTATCTAGTGCAAGAAATCAAATAGGATTAGGAATCAACAACTACATTAATCAATACATATATTTCATGGAAAATCAAAATATTCATGAATTTCTAGATCTAAAATCTATGTATGTATTTGTCTAGGTTTATCTGTTTCTTCTTCCCTCACTCTCCAACTTCCATATCCAAGTATCTCTCTCTCTCTCCATATCTATCTCTCTTCCTCCATCTCTCTCTCTCTCTCTCTCTCTCCTCTCTTCTCTCTCTCTCTATTATATATATTTATATATATATATATATCTATATATTAATATTATATATTATATATATATATATATATATATATATATATATTATATATAATATATATATATATATATATATTATATATATATATATATATATATATTATATATATATATTATATATATATAGATAGATAGATAGATAGACAGATAGATACCCCTCCCTATTCCTCTCTCTCTCTCTCTCTCTCTCGCATTTCCCCTTCTATCCCTCTCTCTCATTTCCCCTTCTCTCCCTCTCTCTCCCCTTCTCTCTATCTTCCCTCCCACTCTCCTCTCTCCCTCACTCTCTCTCCCACCTCCATATTTATGTCTCTGCCTCTATCTCTCAATGTAATTTTTCTTCCTTTCCTCTATTCCCCCCTCTAAATCCATCTCTCTCTCCCTCGTCTCCCTCCCCCTCTCTTCTCTCCCCCTCCCTCTTAAATCCAATCCCATTGCACTATATTAAGAAAGTATCTCAATAAAAAAACATAATTGGTTGTAAAATATTAGATCTATATTTGGACTAATCATGTGAAAGAAAATACAATAATATAAAACTTAGAAGAATCATGCAGTATATTTCCTCTATAACTGCAAGTCACTTTGTTTTCTCTCTTCGCTTGGATCCTTGGTTAAGACGCATCTATCCCGGTTATTTATATATTATTTATATTATATAAAATTCACATATGTATATAAAAGTTTTCTAATTTTTTATTTTACTAAAGCCTCCACTTAATCTCTATGGGAATATTTTTAATAGTCATGAGCATGGAGGGATGGAGGGTTTAGATATATCTCAAAAGTGATCATAACCATTTTTGCTTTTAGATAAATTAATTTAAATTAAAATATTTATAAAATATTTTTATTGTGAATTAAGTTATGGCTTTGGGCACTGGTATTGATAAGCCATGGTATTGGCCATGGTATTTTAACATAATAATTAAAATCCTAGATCCATAAAATAATAATCAAAAGCCTGGTAGAAACACAATTGAATATCACTGGTGATAATTGGTAGGATTTTCTGATTAAACAAGCAAATTGATGAGTGATGAGAGAGCTCAGGACTGTTTAGTGGTGGTAGCACAGTTAGGGTTTCCTCCTCACTTCCTGAACCATCACAGTTTCTAGATTACCATTTCCTCAGACACATTATCATCTTCACCATCATGGTTGGCATCAAGTCTTTAGATTTGCTATCATCAGACCACCCTTCATTGTCGTCGAGATTGTCTGCACAATGTTGGACATAGACGAAGATGTGGTCGATTATTCTACTGACCCTAACCCATATGAGCCTATCTGGACATACCCTAACGATTGACCAGAGGTTTCAATTGCTTGGGTTTAGGGTCTGCCATTTCCATAGTTTTTTGTTACACCTCCTTCCCATTTCAACCCCAGTCCTTCCTCGTCTAATTTATTGTTTGCTGCACTCTCTATCAATTCCCTCGGCCTTGAGTGCCCACCCCTATCAACAACTACCCTCCACCTACTCACCTCTTGCACACTGCCCTCCCCCCATTTTGAACCGTTGCCTTATGATACTTTGCCTCACCAAATAACCTCTGATTTCCTCTCCCGTGTAGGGTTTTGTTCTATGACTGGCCCCTCCCATACGTCATCTAATACTTTCACTCCCTCTGTGACGGAGTTGGTTCCCACATCCTCACCTTTTGGTTGCTTCAATACACTAGTAATAAAATCTTAGGAGAACTCCTCGCAGCCTCAAAAGGATTAGCAGGGTTCACAGGATCCCTTATAGGATCACTCGACTGCATCACGTAATGGTAAGAAAATGTTGAATGCATTAAGGCTACCATTAAGAATTTAGCATTAAAATTTGGTGAAGGGGTTCAAATGCGGGAATTTTTCAACACAACTAGCAAGGTTTTAGTCAATAGAGTCAAAGGTTGAGCTTATTCTACTTCTCGCCTTCACCTCTAGGTCAAGGAGATTTGGGGGAGTATTTCCAAGGAACTCCAAGACGTTCATACAGTAGAACTGGAATGGTTTGCACCAATATTATAAAGGGAAGAGTACACCACATGGGCACTCTCTGGGTATTGACATATTGAGATGGCCCTAGTCTTTCTTAAGTGATGGAGCCCATTATTCGATCCAGAATGGGAAAAAATTGGTGCTGGACCACTAAGGGTTAGGTTTCCAGGGTTACCCCCCCACTTTTAGTCTAAAGACATTTTCACTCACATTGGGAACGCGCTTGGTACCTTCCTCAATTACGACAAGATGTATATCAGCTCTGGCAATCGATCTATGGCTCATATATTGGTATACTTGGATATCAGAGAAGGGTTGGAAGAGAAAATAACTCTTTAGTGGAAGAACTTCACACGCATTCAAATATTGGATTATCAAGGAGTGCCATTTAGATGTTGAAGGTGTCATAAAGTTGGACATATTTATAAGGAATGTCCTCTGATTTGCCCGACTATCACTCCTACCAAGGATGCCAAGTATGTTGCTCTTGTTGCACCCTCATTAGTTGTTGGAAAGCCACCTCAGTCCAATGTACCTTTGGCGATGGTGGGAGGATCAACTCATCTGCCATCTACTGCCTCCCCTCGTCCTCCCTCCCCACCAATGACGAGATCTCGGGCTGCAATTGTAGTAGCTCACTCATCGAATACTCCTCCTCCCTCTTGCTCTGTATCTAAATTTTCTTTAAATTGCATCTATCAACACTTGCATACTACATTTGCATCTATTATGGGCATTACGTCTGCTGCTATTACCTACCCCCTAGACCTCCATCTACCTTCTATCTCAACTACTCCCCTTTATATCCATAGTTTGGCACGCTCATCCCTCCACTTGGATCCCTCGACTACCTCAGCTCACTTTCATACCTACAACCCCTAATCCCGTGCATCTCATCCACTTGAGAATTTAGGGATTGATTTAACCTCCCCACCTCGCTCCTCCAAGACCACTAGGGGTTTTCAATCATACATTTCCAAAGCTATCTTGCAGGCTGGGGTGGAAGTGGTGCATGGAAGACAATCCAATCTTTATTGGGTACATATAGCACCAACTACCTTCCCTTAGCCACCCTCATGAAGTGGATTTCCTTTAACTGTGAAGGACTAGCTAGCTGTCCCAAAAGAGTAGCCCTGAGATAATTATTTGAATTTGAGAATGTTGATATTATTTTCCTTCAAGAAACCCTTGGTTTGGCTGACCTGGTTGTTCCTTTTCTATAATCATTGAAGTCGGGATGGAAATTCCATGCAGTTGATGTCATTGGGCCATCCAAAGGTCTTTCTCTAGGTATAAAACCTTACACTATCCAGCTTAAAGCCTCCTAGGGAGGATCTGATTTCATTAGCATGGACATATACTCCTAATAATTTGGCTTGGATCTCAGGGTTCTCAATATATATGCTCCCTGTCATAATAGAGCAGATTTTTGGAACCACCTCCTCAATCTATCTTTTGTTAGATATGATAATATCATTTTTGGAAGGGATATGAATTTCTCCATTGGATATGGGGAATGTTGGGGGTGAAATTCACAAGTGGATCCCTTATCTGACACTATGGAGTAGCTTCATGAACAACACCACTTAATTAATATTCCTATGATCAAATCTCAACCTAAATACCACAACAAAAGAACTAGGGATGCATCTCTGACCTGATGTTTGGATAGGTTCCTCATCAAAGAACCTCTTGTAAGAACCCTTTCAAATTATAGATAGTGGGTTGGATATGGTGGAATATCTAATCATTCTCCCATTTTCATGGAGTTGTTAGGCCTTTCTAGAAGCCTAGTGCCCCTTTCAAATTTAATTGCACCTAGTTAAAGGATCCCAATTACATAAATCTAGTCACGGATTACTAGTGCTCTCATCTATCTGCTTTGGGGAGAACCGTTGCTGAAGGATTCTTTCATAACCTTCTTGAAATCAAGAGATTATCTATCAAATGGGCAAAAGACGAATGAGACCAGGATGATCAATCTGGCCAACCTCAGGGTTGAGAAGGGATGAGGATTCATATCTGTGAAGGCTAAATCAAATGTCATTGAAATGGAGACACAAAGATCCAAAATTATTAAAGATCGGGAAGAAACATGGTGCCTTAGAATTCGAGCTATTTGGCTTTAGGATAGAGATGAGAATACATTTTTTTCCATAGTTATGAAAAGGGAAGGAAAATGAGCAACACCATTTGGCACATGCCATATGAGGATGGTCAACTCGCTACATCCTTTCATCAGTTGACACACCTAGGCAACTCACACTTCCAGAAGCTTTTCAAGGCTCCCCCTGGTGACACCCTTGTTGAAATAGTGCAGATAGCTGGTCTCTTCCCTTGGTTTGTTGACCCACCAGAGGCTGGGGAGATCACAAATCCTGTTACTATGGGAGAATTGGAAAGCACACTAAAATGGCTCAAAAATGATAAAAGTCGAGGACTAGATGGATGGACCATCAAGTTTTACTTATCCTTTTATGATACTATTGGAAAGGATATTCTAAAGGTGGTGGAGGACTACAAGATTTCAGGGAGAGTGTACAAGGCCATCAACTCTACCTTTATCTCCCTCATTCCCAAAATTGACTCCCTTCTATCTTTGAATGACTTCAAACCTATTTCCCTATACAACTGTCTATACAAGATCATAGCCAAAATTATTGCCAGTAGACTTAAACTTATCCTATCATGTCATATTTCTCTATAAAAATTTTCTATCCTCCATAATAGACATATTCATGAGGCTATTGGCACTACTGAGGAAACCCTCCACTCCATTAAGACAAGAAATCTTAAACGTGCCATTCTAAAAATTAATGTCTCAAAATATTTTGATGGTGTGAGTTGGCTCTACCTCAAGATGTTTCTCACCCACTTAGGCTTTCCTCCTCCTTTCATTATTTAGGTCATGTGCTACATCAATAATATCTCTTTCACTGTCCTAATCAATTGATCTGCTTCCAACTTTTTCCATGTTGAGCGTGGACTTAGACAAGGATGTCCCCTCTTCCCACTCCTCTTTTTGCTATCATGAAGGGGCTTAGAAGATTAATAGCCCCAGCCAAAATAGAGGGGCGATTACAAGGTATCCATATATCAGACCAGTGTATTCTCACCCACTTCCTATTCATCTATGATGTGTTCATCTTTCTAAATGGAGGCATTAGGGACACCACTACATTCTATGAAATCTTGTTGCTCTTCTCTTTGGCCACAGGTATGTAACCTAATCAATTGAAATCTACTATCACCATCTCAGCTTGTACCCCACAGGAAGCTCAAGTTGCACAACAAAAATTCCCTTTCCAGAGCCACGAACATTATGATGGGCTCAAATACCTTTGGTTATGGATCAAACTACATTGCTACAAGATTTTTGATTGGGCATGGCTTGTGGTCAAGATCGAAAATAGATTACTCAACTGGAACCAAAGGTTCCTCTATAGAGTAGGTTGATTAGTGCTAATTAAATCATTCCTAGAGGCTACACTTATGTATTGGATGTCTCTGGCATGGATCCCAAAAGAAATTTCATCCCAGATACAAAAGAAATTGTTGCAGATTCCTTTGGAATGGTTATAAGGAAGGAAAACATTTGGCCTGGTGGACCGAAAACACATTAAAATTCCAAAGAAATGGAGCAGCTGGGGATTAAAAGATATATCCTCCTTTTCTCATGCTCTCGCTACAAAAATGGGATGGCTTGTCCTTACATCCCATAGCCTTTGGACAGAGGTGACCTACGACAAATATATCAAGCCACATCAAATAATGGATTGGATTTGTTTGCCTACATGACAGAGAAAGGGGATAACCATGGTTTGATGAGTTATATTACATATCTTACCCACCATCGTGAATGGACTCACTTGGAGAATTAGTGATGGTTTATTGTTGCGCATTGGAATTGACCCCTAGACAGGCTATGGAAACATGTTTCGCCTCCCTCCTGATCTCATTCAATTTCTCAGGAGAAGAGATATTATTATGATTTCTCATATTGTTGACCTTGGGAATAGAACAATTTTCACACAAGCATTGGAAACAGTTGAGCATCTGGGCATTCATGTGCATTGGAATCAAGATTGGGAAGGATATATTAATGCACTGTCAGAGTCCCATGTCTGAATAAAGGAAGTCACTGATGAACTCGTCTGGGGCCCTACTACTCATGACACTTATTCCCCCAAAGTTGGTTATCCCATCATACATGTTGCCCATAGTATGCTTGAGCTATTAGATTGGTGGCACAGTCGATGGAAATTAAAAGCTCCTTCATGAACTAAATTATTCATGTGGAATGTCTTATGGAACAAGACACCAACATGGGCCAATCTTATGAATTGATCCTTCTCTGGACCATTGCTGTCCATGCTCTGTCAACAAGCAAAGAAAACTAATGATCACCTTTTTATGTTATGCCCATTGGTGCTTCACATCTGGGAACATGTTCTAGACACATTATCCTCAACCTACAAATGACATAGTTTCAATGTCCTAGAAGCTTGGGATCTTTGGAGAAATGATACCTTGAACCATAAATTACATTGCCTTCTACTACTTATCTCTTGGACTATTTGGTTCATCAGGAATGGGATTATTATCAAATATAGAGTGGTTTGATGGTTGTCTTCCATTGCCAAAATTGTATCTACATATCATGATATCTTGGAAGAGAATCACACCACTACTAGCCGCATTGTGACACTTGAAGTCATCGATCGCACTCTACCTTGGGCATATTTTGATGGGGCAGCACAAGCACAAGTGTGTGGGGGGGTTATAATATTATAATAAAAATTAAAAACCTCTAAATAATTTAGAAGGGTTTAGGGATGGGGTCAAACAATTTTGAAGAATTCATCTCTCTTAGACACCTCCTCCATTTTTCTCTCCCACATGCATGCAATCACATTCATATATTTGGAGATTCAAAAATCATCATCAATTGGTTCAACAACACATCTCCATGTCATATGCACTCTCTCAGAACATTTTGAATGAAATCATAATCTTAAAATATCAATTTAATTATATCTCTTGTCAAAACATTTAAAGGGAATGTAATTCGGTTGTCGACCAAATTTCCAAGGAGGCCATGACACATCCTAGAGGATTGTGGATAAGTCAGGAGAAACTAGCAGAAGAGAATTACCAGTATTATCATTGCCCCTACATGGATCTATTGGGCATGGAATCCCCCCAAGGCATGTTTTGGGGCCTAAAGCCAAAGTTTTGACCAAATCTTGTTGTAAAAGCTCTGCAAATTGTGGGTGCACGGTACGAGAGTATGATACATTCACAAGGTTGTCCGCCCTAGTTTTGTAATGTAATGTTAGCTGGATAGACCTACCCATGGTCCATCGACCATGGGATTCTATAAATAGAGCAAGCCTCTAAGTGTAGAAGATAAATAAGGAATAACGAAGAGAATAGAAGAATGAGAACTCTACATGATTGAGTCAAAGGGTAAAGTGTGTCTATGGGTCGTAGAGTAGGAGAAGGCTCTTCAACTAAGTGCATAGAGGCCTAGTAGTCCACAGCTGAGTGCATGGACCCCTGTAGCTAAGTACGTAGGGCGGGTCGAGTTTGTAACCATTGAAGAATCAATAAAAATATGTTTTGCTATAATTTTGTGTACCTCTTCCTAGTTTAATTCATGATTGTATATAATTTGAAAATATATTGTTTAGTTACTATGAACCTATATGAATGATTTGTATTGTTTAGTATAACTCAAGAAATTTAAGTAGGTGAAGGTGCTTAAATAATATTGGAAGATAAATAAGATCTCGGTTAATAGCACACAACACGGCACAACCCTTGGTTAGGGTTGCGCAAAGGTAGGGTATCAGGCTATGAGGAGGGGAAGGTGTGTGAAGCCATCTACGTGAAGGAACAAATAGTGGACCAGTTAAGCGTGCGTTGTCGATCACTGGCTTGATCAAATCATAGGAGGATTCATCACCTAATTCGAGGTAGATACATTAGTTAGCTATAGGGAGGCAAAACAATGCTTCCTCAAGGGACCGCAAGGTAAGTACGTCAAATATTTGAACACTTGGATAAAAATGCTACTATGTGAAAAGCGGGTTATGCGAATAAATTGATGTTTGGAGCTATGCAAAGTGGGAGAATCTACGGAAACAAAGTAGCACAGAACTAGATACTAGCCCCTTGATTTCACCTCCGCAAGGAGGCAAAGAAGAGCTCGCGAAGGTCTCATCAAGAAGTGTGATCTATCTGATAAGGCAAAGAATTCCGTGCATGGTACCCCTACCCACACCACCACCAGTTTCACCATCTTCATCCTCAACTTTGCCCATCCCACCTCCGCCACCACCATGAAGCAGTATGGCCAGCATAATAAAGCTACCAGTGTTCAAGGGAGTAGGGAATGAAGATTCAAACCAATTTTGGTTCGTGGTAAAATATTTATGGGAAGCACAGGGTGTCACAGATGACAATATAAAGAAGGCAACGTTGGTCAGCACTCTGCATGATTGTGCACTGACCTAGTACATTAAGCATTCCAATGACAATCTGAATAAGGGGATAATGGATATCCAAGCTGTGCTAAACAAGGAATTTAGTAGGCCAAAATCATAGGCACGGTCGATCATTGGATTCAAGGAAATGAAAATGATACTAGGAGAAACCCCATGGGAGTTGGATCAAAAAATGAAGTGCACAATTCGCGAAGTGAACATGACCTTAATAGATGGGCAACATAGCGAATGGTTTGTGGCCTCATTAACACCGCATCTATGGAACACGCTATCACAACAAAGGCTAACGACTCAGGCTGAGGCATTGGAGGTCGTGATGAGATTGCACGAGACTTCGATACAAGATCCTAACCTTGGAGCCCAGCAGATTCATGCACAGTTGAAAAAGGTGTGTCTTGGGATGTAGAGTTTGAAATAAGACATGACGGCTCATCTAGAAGTGCGTGACAAGGTATGGTGTGTAAGGTGTAAGGGCCAGGGGCACAACAAGGACCACTGCCTAGTGTTGGCGAATTGCCTTGCAGGAGGAGGACCAACACCATTAAGACTAGAGGCACAAGTAGGACCAAGCGCGGTGCCTACATTATGGTGCATGATTTGTTAGATAGGAGGAAAACATGCTACAGACAATTGCCATCTACTACAGAAGTATACCTAGAATTCCCAACAGTTGTTTTGTAATTTTTGTCGGTCAGTAGGCCATGATGAGTGCACCTGTAGAAGTTATGAAATGATGATGGATCAAACTCCTACCTACAGAGTTTAGGCTAAAATATGGGCCCTAGATCAAAATGTAGGAATGGAGCACACTGGATTTCAGGGGCATGGATAAGGCTGAAGTGGAATGGGACTAGGAAGAGGTCATAGACAACTGATATGTTACAATCGCAGAGAGTTAGGGCATTATGCCTGTGATTGTACAAATCCAACAAGACCATCATGATTATATTGTACGCAGTTTGATCATGAGATGGAGGATTATCCCACACTGATAGCGAGGTTGCACAATAAAGGAGCACTCCAGCCTCCCTCGACTTAGAACCTGCAAATGATGAGGTCTGAGCTGCGCGAGGAAGACCCTAATGTAAATATTGTGCTCTGGAGTGGTATTATGACACAGGATGACAAGGCAAGCATCCCGAAGAAAGTACTTGGGTTCACAAGGCTCCAACAAAGGAAACAAAATTCAATTTGGAGCGTGCTAAGGAGACATTCATGGAAGTTAAGAGGAGCTTCGCAAATGCCTCCAATTTAGGAAATAAAGACATACTAGAGCCAGAAATGGACCCATTGATGCTCACTACATTCTTACAGACCTGCATGAAGTTTCTGCACGATAACAAGGCTATGAAGGGGCTACATGAACTCATAACTAGATGCGTTGGGATTATGCCAAGAGAACCATACATAGTCGGGAAGCACATGACGTAAAGAGGAAGGGAGATGAAATTGACCGCGCAGATAAGGGAATATGAGACGGATCAAGTGATTTTGGATCTAGGATCGAATGCGAATGTCCTGCCAAAATAGACATGGGAGCGCATGGGTAGGCCTGCGTTGCAATGGTCTCCTATCCAACTAAAAATAGAAAACCATCAAAAGATCCTACTTAAGGGGAGACTGCAGGGAATCACAGTAGATATTGAAGGAGCAAGCCCTCTAGCAGATTTCAAAGTGATAGAAATTTTTAATGACAACAATCATTAGCCTGCACTACTGGGAATATATTGCGCCACTGACATGAACGGAGTGATAAATCTAAAGAAGCACAAGATAATCTTTGAGAAGAAGTCTTTGCGCATAGTGGTACCTTTAGACCCTACAGAAAATCGCGCTACATAGAGCCAGTGCGCAATAACAACAACGACGATGACTTGGACTATATCTACAAAATAACCACGCAAGAGCAGGAGTGTGTAAATCCAACCACAGATGGTCAAATCTTGTCAAAGCACGAAAGCTCCTACACATCAGATTCTGACGAGGAGATAGAGCAATGGTAGAACCGGTTACATGAGATAATGACACTCAACTGTAACATAATGACAAGGTCGCTACACTGCATAGCAACAGAGGTAAGAGATCTGCCTACGTATGACGAGTTAAGTGAGGTGGATGATTTCCCAAACAAATTTGAAATGGAAGTACCATAACAGCAGCATTTCGGCTCTCTGAAATGGGTACTACAAGTTACGCTTGCAAGATGGTGGGGTACACACCAATGAAGTTTTGAGGACTAGCGCGAATGCAGAAGGATGATGCACATGTGGTTTGGGAAGCCTCAAATGTGGTTAAAAGACAAGTATGACAAATGAGATGATCGACGTGCACACATCATGAAATGGACAAAGGTCTATGGGTAAGAGCCCCAACTTGAGTGGGTGCAGCTGTTTTGTCATACCCTGGATATTATACCAATGAATTGGTATATAGAAACAAAGCTCTACCATGGCACGAACGAATGGGATATCTTGTGCAAAGGACTCTTGTTAACCTTGATGTTTGAGGATCATTGGTGGGATACTATTGATGATGCACTACAAGTAGTAAAAGAAACTATCTTTAAAATACCCTAGGAGCCAATGGAAGTGCTTTAGCCTAAATGGGTGACCCAACTGAGCTACACGCTAGAGTGTTACAATGTAAACATTGAAGAGGACGACGAAGATCTGCGCAAAGTTAACATTCTAGAAACTTAAGGTTATCATGAGGTTCAAGGGTCATTGATTGAAGACCCTGACATTACCGCACCAATAAAAACCAAGTAGGTAAACATTGATACAGAGGCTAAACCGAAGTATGTAACAATTGATGACTACTAGGATGATGCCACAGTGGATAAGGTTGTAAGTTACTCCGCGTGTACCAAGACTTATTCCTGACCATGATCATAGACTTAAAGGGGATCGTTGGTGATTTAGGGATAATGAAGATCACCCTAAAACCTGGCGCAAATCCGGTTAAGCAGAGACCTTACCGCTTGAATCTAAAGTACAAGGAAAAGGTCAGTGTAGAACTATACAAAATGCTCATAGTGGGAATCATTGAGCTAGTGGAAGAATCTGATTGGGTAAGCCATATGGTAGTACAGGAGAAGAAGCAGAAGAGTGAGATAAGAATAGCATGGACCTCAGGAAATTGAATGATGTCTGTGTGCATGACCCGTTCCTGACTATGTTCACAGACGAAGTATTGGAAAATGTTAGTGGGAAAGAAGCATATTTGTTTATTGATGGGTTATCAGGGTGCCACTAGATCAAAATCTCACCAGAAGATAGGAGCAAGACTAAGTGGGGCTGCTTTCAATACACCATTATGCCATTTGGGTTAAAGAATACGCTGGCCATATTTTCGCGCATAGTTGTTGCATCATTCAAATAGTATATCCACAAATTTCTTGAGGTCTATCTGGATGATTGGATTGTATTTGGAATGGTTAGGCACCATGTAGCAGGCTTATGCTTGTGTTGGATACTTTCCAATGACACCAAATCGTGCTGAACCTGAAAAAATGTACGTTCCTTGTTCCCTTGGGAACCTGTTGGGACATGTGGTTTGCAAATAGGGACTAATGTTAGACCCCGCGAAGATTGCATTAATTATGAATTTGGAAGCAACGAGAAGTGTTAAACAGTTGTGCGCTAGCTTAGGACATACAGGGTACTACAAGAAGTTCATCAAAAGCTATGCCCATATCACTGCGCCAATGGAGAAACTTTTGAAAAAGGCTGTCATGTTCTATTGGAATGATGATTGCATGAAGAGCCTAGATGTACTAAAAGAGAAATTGGCCTCTAACCCAATCCTGGTCTTCTTGAAATGGGATGTGGAGTTTCATGTCCATGTGTATGTGTCATGTATAGCGCTGGGAGTGGTTCTCACATAAGAAGGCAGAGGGGGCTTGGATCACCCTATCATGTTTGCAAGTCACAAGTTTTCCAAAGTAGAAAAAAACTATTCCACAACCGAGCGCAAGGGGTTGGCTATGGTGTACGCGCTCCAAAAATAGAGGCGCTATTTCCTAGGAGGACATTTCAAGATGTATATAGACCATTCCACACTAAAATACTTGGTCAATAAGCCTGTGTTGGGGGGCACATATGAAGGTGGCTCTTATTGTTCCAAGAGTATGACTTTGAGGTCATGGTAAAGCCTAGATTCCTGAATGTAGGACCAGATCACTTGTCACGTAATCTGACAGGCGAGGAACCAACTAGTTTGGAGGAAGGATTACCTGACACACAACTATTTGTTGTGCGTGTCATAGACTGACACTTTGAAGATATAATCCTCTTTATGACAATAGGGACTATGTCGAAGGAATACTCTGTCCAGCAGAAGAAGGAACTAGTGGTGCATGTGGCTGATTTTTCTGTCATCGTGGGGCACTTATACAAAATGGGAAATGATGAGATATTGCAAAGGTACATACCTGAATTTGAATAAAGTCAGATCCTCGCAGAAGCACATGGGGATGTTGTAGGAGGACACTATGCAGGATGAGTGACAACACAAAAAACTCTCTCTGTAGGGTTGTGGTGGCCAACCCTTCACTAGGATTCAAAAG
>APFE030103317.1:0-15658 GCA_000404065.3 Pinus taeda | reverse complement strand
GATTAAAATTATATAAATAAATACGAAAATAATCAAGAATGGTTAAAAAGTAAATTAAATTATTTATTACTAATTACCATTCTTGTTAATATTAATTCCTTTTCTTATCTATAAAAATAAAATAGAAAGGGTTAGTTTAATTATAAATAATTCATTATTTTACTAAATTGTTATATATGTGTATATACATAAATATGGAGTTGTCTATAATGCGACTTTTTGGAGATTCCGGTGACGGAATCCGACAGAAGAAATGAGGTTAAATCTTGATTTTTAGCGGTTAAAATGGGTTTTTAACTACATATTTGGACTCAGCACCCTGGAAAACCCCTAGGACCCTTTGATTGTGCAGAAACTAGCTATCAAACTTGGGATTCCAATAAATTGCTGCCGGATTTTGACTGGAAAAACCCGCCAGAAAGACTTTCAAAAAGTCTCATTATAGACAACTGCCATAAATATTCTAATAATAGTAGATAAATTATTTAATAATACTTATATTATAAATATTATAGTCAGATTAAAATACTTATTATATAATATATATATATTATATATATATATATATATAGATATTATTACATAATAGGATTACAATTATACTAAATAATATTCAAATTGTTTTAATATTTATTTATAAATAATTCACTCATTATTTAAATTATGGATCTGTTTCTTCAACTTGTCTAGACGATGAACCACACTGGTTGGTTCGAAACGCGTCGACAATTGTCTTCTATATGTGATTTATGCCGAAATTCTTCTTATAATTTACCTTATACCAAAATATGATAGAGGTTTACATCCACTTCAATTTTGGTCAAGCCCAAATCGGTGAGATAGTTATCAATCTCGGTGTACCAAGCACGGGGTGCTTGCTTGAGACCATATAAAACTCGCTTGAGTTTGAACGCATAAGACTCTCGATCAAATGTCTCGAATCCTTCTGGTTGCTCGATATACACCTCCTCCTCAATAACTCCATTAAGGAATGTTGTTTTCACATCCATATGGTGGATATTCCACCCCATTTGTGCAGCTAGATCAAGGATTGATCTGACGGATGAGTGCCTTGCTACAAGAGCAAAGGTTTCCTCATAGTCAATCCCCTTAACCTGAGAGTACCCCTTGGCCACAAATCTAGCCTTGTACTTTTCTATGCTTCCGTTTGTTGCATGCTTTACCTTGAAGATCCACCTTGAACCAACAATTGATTTATCCGCTGGTCTTGGACCACTTCCCAAACATTGTTGTTTACAATGGATTCATACTCCTACACCATTGCATCAACCCATTACAAGTTTTTCTACTTCTTCCTCAAAAGAGGATGGCTCAGTCTCTGCAAGCTCAATCATTAGATCCATGTAGCCAATTTACCAATATCGTTACCTTCTCTACCTGCATTTATTTGATGGAGCACCCACATTCTCTGTTGCATCCTGCATAAGTCTCTCAACTTCTCTGGTTCTTTTTCTTCCTTCCTTGGTTGTTTATGCTTGAGTGGTTGTCTCCACTCTCTTCTCCTCAATTTGTGGCTTCTCCACAACTTCTTGAGGTTCCTCCTTTGGAGCTAAAATATCCTCTTCTAGTGGGATCTGAAGCTCCCTCTCAAGAGAGCACCTCATGGCTTTGCCTTCATCAAATTTTACATCCCTTCGCACAACTGTCATTTTGAGGGATGGAAAGTACACACGGTAGTTGTGGGGAGTTTCCGTGTAACCCACAAATATCCCCAACTCTATTGTCAGCTCTAGTTTCTTCCTTGATTCTTTGGAGACACGGTAGTAGATAGAGGCTCCAAAAATCCTGAAGTGCAATGCATCTGGCTTCCTCCCCAAGAAAGCCTCCTCCAGTGTAATCATGCCAAGAATCCAATGAGGACTCATGTTCTGCTAATAGACTGTTGTGTTTCATGCTTCAACCCATAAGTACATAGGTATGATTTGGTCATGTGACATCACCCTCACTGCTCCCAGAATATTATGGTTCTTCCTCTCAACTACCACATTCTCCTATGGGTTGTGGGGTGTTGTCAACTCTCCTTGAATGCCTTCTTTTGAACATAAATAAGGGTCAAGAAGAGAAAGGATTCATGCACAAAGTGATGAAGTAAGAAACTTCGTTGGGGTACTAAACAAACCTACTAGCAATGAAGAAATGCTTGGGATTACTTAGGGTGACTCCGTTAGGGTACTAAACATGCCTACTGCCGGCGAAGCAACACGAGGGAAAGTTCTTAACTATGAACATTAATAGCTTGATATACTCATTATCCCTTTCCCTAATAAAAATAGTTGAGGTATGGAAAGTTTTATGAATGTGTTTAAAGACGAGAAAGGTATAGGAGAGGCTATATCTTTAATCGAGAAAAGTGGTGAATCCTTGGTGACCTACATGGTGAATCAATACTTCTTGAAAGACTGAGACCTCATACTTAAAGTTAGACCTAAAAAAGAAGTTGGAGTTCTTCTAGTGAATCGTCAAGTTTTGTCGTTGTGACAAACACCCTCCAAAGTTTTTCCTACCTCCAAATTTTGGAGCCTTCTTATGGTCATGCCATCTTTCATTTCAAGCCACTAAGGCAATGCTTGGTCATGTTGTTCAAATGTTCAAGTCTTCCTTAAGAATTATAAGTGTTAAAGCGACGTACTTTTACATGCTTGGCTTGTGATGCCTACATAGTGAACTTCTTCTAAGAAAGCTTAGCAGATGTGTACCCTTTGAAGTCAATAATTGCACAATTCTTTATGAAAGTGACTACGATGTGCCTAATGACAGTGATTGTGCAATTCCTAATGATAGTGATTGCGCAATTTCTAGAGATAGTTACTGTGCAATATTTGATGACAATGCTTGCGCAGTCCTTGATGCTAGTACTTATGCAGTTCCTAGAGATAGATATTTCACAATCCTTATGGACAATGAGAGTGTAAGGGAATCCTTTTCATATAGTGATTGTGCACTCTTTGTTGATAGTGAGAGTTTACTTCTTCAAGTCAATCAATTCTCTCTTGGCCCCTAGTCTCCTGACATGCACTAAGCGCACTCACCAATCTTAACCCTAATTACATGTATGCTCTCCCTGTATAAAGATTCCAATCCAAACATCATATTTATTCATCTTTTTCTTTTGAGCTATGTGCACTGTTGGAGTATAAGGAGAATTCTCTCACTCATGGTTGCAAATGTGTCATCTCCCATGTGAGTTTCTCAGTTGTCGCTTTTGCTTTTGCAAGTGTCTATTTTGCTTTCTCTTTCTCTTACATGTTTCATTTTTGCTTACTTTATCTTTTGCAAGTGTCACTTTTCTTTCTTTCATTCTTTCATGTGTGGTTTGTGCTTTCTTTTGTTTGCACAAGTGTCACTTTTTCTCATACATGTGTTGCTTTCACTTGCTTTCTTGTATATTGTTAAGAGCATCATGGCACATCTTCTAGAGGTAGCTCTAGCACACTCTCTTCCACTAATTGATGCCATTTATCATTTAAAACATGTTTTGGACACATTCCAATGGCATAACACACTTTCTCTTTGCAGTTGACACTTGTGTCATAAATGTTTGCATCTTAAGTGTCACACATGGAGATAAATGTCACTTTGTTGTTGTTTCAATGAATACATGTTGATTTAGGTATTGTGTATGTTGTTTTCATGTGGTTGATCATATATGTGTGTGTGTGATCATGTTCAAGACTTATTGTATGCTCTTACTCTTACTTTCTTATCTCACTAATCTCACGCTTAGTCAATTTTGGAATTTTCTTTATCCTCACAAGTTGTGTAATCAATGATAAATCCTCAACCTTAAGCTATTGTGCACTGAACATTCCTAATCCATAGTGTTGAAGCCCTTACCTTTTGGAAATTCACACTGCATAATCCTAGAGGACAACCTCCTTCAACTGCACATTGAGAAACCTCAATGCACATTCACTCAAAACTTGTTTCCTACACATCCTCACTGTGCAGTCCTTGATCAACCCTACCTTGTTTTGCACACTATGAAGTCTCAGTGGACACTAGGGCCATCCTTAAGCCCTTGCAATGCTCAAATGTGTAATACATGGATATATAGAAATATGGTGATAGAGTTGCAATTGCTAAAGAAGTTTAATCTAAAATCAAGAGACATAATTCTACTCTATTAATTTGCGGAATTTAATTCACACTTTATAACAAAATTCACAAACATGCAATAAGAAAAACCACACATGCGCAATATTTTTCTAGGGGAACCCAACTAGGAAAAACCCCTCAAGCTTCTTTGCATTAATCAGATGAATAGAGAATTTATTACAATTGATTGCCTGCTATGAGCACAACCTGCAAGTTAATAACCTATCTCTCTGCTCAATGAAAAGCTCTGACCTAGACTTAGTCAATTTCTACCTTTGCTTGAGCCCCTATTTCCTTGCGCAAATCTTGAGAAATTAGCCCTTATAATTTAGGAATTTTCCTCCAATTTATTACAGAATTCCCAAGGATTGATCATCTGACTACATGCAACACCTGTACATTCAAACTAGTTTACAACTACTTGTTACACTGCCTTAGATTCTCCACCACAACTGAGGAACTCAAATTCCTTACATGCACTAGCTATTTTGAGTTGATTTATCAGCTAACTGGATGATCTTTGAGTTAGACTATTGTCCCACTGCACATTTGACCTTCCATTAGTTCCCTTAACTATTAGAACTAGTTTAACTGAACACAACTGGAAATAACTAAACTAGATTGCTACAAATTAGCAATCAACACACACAAATTGAACTCCAAGCGCATTATCTCAAATTGACTGAGCTAATTAAGTGACAAGAGCCATGTCACCTTAATTAACTACCTCCAAGTTGTCTGCTAATCTGGAATTTCGAATTTTCTCAATTTAACCAAGGCAAAGTCAAATTGATACTTTCTTGCTACACTTCTCAATAATATCTTCTTCTTCAAGCACTGCACATTGCATAGTCACAATGCCTAAGCTTGTTATCCTTTCCTCTTGGACTTGCCCAATGTATAATCCATGACTTGCCTCTCCCTTGTCACTGCTAATCACATAATCACAATGTTGAAACCCTCACTCCCTCACTCCCTACCTCCCAACTCTGCACACTATGCTCAAGAAGGCCTCTTCCCTCAACCCTTGCACCCTGTCCCATCATAGTCAACATTTGCACAAGATAGAATAGGTAATTTTGGGACTAATGTTTTCTTGTCATGAGTGAACTTCATTTGCAGGTGTTATCATCCTATCATGGAAATATGATGATTAAGGAGGTCAATGAGAAAAGATTACAATAAGGACACTTGTGGAGATGAGACACAAAGATGCTATCATGCAGGAATAAAGGAATCTTGGACAAAGATAGAAAGATGGTAACTCATGTTGACTTAGAAGGTTCCAACGCTTATCTAGATGCTTTAGAAGGTGAAGGTGAAGTACAAGATAGATCTATCATGAAGGAATAAAGACATAGAAACAAAGAGGAGAATTGTGCACTGATACATTACAATGAAGTCTCATGTTACAATCGCCAAATTATGGCTTCTCAAAGTGTCATCACAAAATCCTTATGTTTTCCATGTATTTTTCCACAATTTGTGGAATTTATTTTTGTATTTCCGAAAATGATAAAAATATAAAATGCATGGAAGCCCAAGGGTCACACATATAATGTGGAAATTCACCAAGAAGTCATAGAGTCATGTAGGAGCTCAAAGGTTACATAGAAGTTCAAAATTCACATGGGAGCTCAAGAGTCATGACAGAGGTCAAGAGTCACATGGGAGTTGAAAGGTCACCTCATTTGTTATAAATAAACCCTCACTCCTCAAGAAAAAGGACTTTTCACCTTGGCTTCTCTAGCTTAGCATAGGAGAGAAGATAATTCTTTGGAGGAGAAAGTAGTGACTTATTGTTCCACTATTTGGGCTAGTGTTGCATCACTGTAATCTTGTATCTTGGAACTTTCACTTAATATTTGAAGCTCTCAGATCTGACACACTTTATTGTATGTATCATGGATGTTGTAAGACTATTATTTTAATTTTTGTGATATATGTTTGTGTTCATACATAATAAAGAAAATGAACTATTTCGTTGGCTTTGGTATACATCTTGTTGAATGTGCATTATTAGTTGTAGTTATGATTGTTGTTACCCCGTGAACTCTTTTGCAGGTTAATTAACGATTCTTTCTATTCTCATGTGTGTCTTTATTATGATATTACTATTACTTTTCTTCTAAAGGCTCACTTTCTCTCTTCCCATCCGTGAAAGTACCTTATATACATTGTCAACTTACTTTCTTGTTTAAAGGTTATGTGCATACTCTCTTATGTTGTTTTTTGCAGCCAAGGAAATTTGTTTTTTGTAAGCTTGGTGGTACCTTTCTATTAATTTTCATAAATAAGGCAGGTTACATCCATATATCCATGAGTTAGGTGACCTCAACCTACCCAGTGGAAAACCAGGTCTGTTGGCCACCTAGCTGCAAAATAAGCCATCCATAAACAAAAAAACATAAGTCTGTCCAGCCATGCAATATACACCTGAGAGTATTTGTACTTCCTATTCTCTAGATAACATTAAACGTAACTAATAATAAGTCTATAACTATATAACAAAAGCATTCAAAAAATATCATGGGTGCACTGTCATTGTTCATCATCAGCAGAATCTACCGAAGTGGGGTCCTTCGCTGTAGAACCAGGCAGAAAAATTTAGACCATTTCTCGATTTGTGCGTGTCATCCTTGCGTAGGGGGCCATGCTAATATTCTCTGTATCGTTCCAATTTTATCGAATTTCTCCAAAGAGACAACCAGGGAAAACCTTTAAGTTATGTTGGTTGGGCCTATTATTCGGATGGGGCTCCTACTCCAAATGGTGTGAGGTCTAGTTGGGGATTTATACTAGGAAGACACCATGTGTTGGTGGACTTATAACATTGTCAACAGGGGCCCATCCACTTTAACAATTATATATTTGAATTGAGGCTTTTGTGAGTAGATTTATTCAAAGATGTTTCTTCTAGACTCATCACAAAAATCATTTAAATTGTCAACGTGTTTTGAACCAATTAATGTGGTTCATCTTCAAGACGATTGGATGAAAATAATTTTATCCAATAGGGGGAATAAAAAGGGGAGAGAATCCTACAAGCTCAAAGATTAGGTCAAAGGTCAGAGAAAATAGTCATTAGAAAATAAATAAAATAAAATAAAAATATCCTAAATCAAATTTTGAGGTTAATTATATTAAGGGGGATAAAAAGGGAGAAAATTCCTACAAGCTAATCTTTTAGCGTGTAGGAATTCTCTCCCTTCCTATTCCCCCTTAATATTATTAACCTTAAAATTTGAATTAGCATAATTTTATTTTATTTTATATATTTCCTAATGGCTATTTTCTCTGACCTTTGACCTAATCATTTATTTATTTATTTCCTAACGACTATTTTCTTTGACCTTCGAACTAATATTTGAGCTTGTAGGAATTCTCTCCACTTTTTATTGCCCTTATTGGATAATATTCTCTCCATCTAATCATCTTGAGGATGAACCATTAGTTGGTATGAAACACATCAACATTTTAAATGATTTATGTGATGGATCTGGAAGAAAGATCTCTAAATTATATAGTTGACTTAAGACTTGTGCTTTTACACCCTTCCACCATACATGTTGTCATTAATGTGATGTAATGCCTTATGAATATATTATTTGCGCTAGTGAGCCCGAGTTAAAAAACCTTTAAAGAATATATCTTTTTATCCACTACATATATGTATATCATATATGCCAAAGGTGCCTTGGTGAAGTTTGTATTAGCAGGGAAACCTCATAACAACTTTATAATCATGTCATTATTACTATAGTTCTCACTTTCAATGCGAAAATTTGTCACATGGTTGTCATATTTTATGTTTTAAAAAATAAAAACTTTTTACCATCATGGCTCCTGGTCAAAGAATTAATGTTGGCATCACCTTAAATTTCTTCTTAGTAGTGGTTTAGTTTTAGTTTCAATTCGGTAATCGGTTATTTTATTGGATAGTTTGTTCCTCCTCTAGGTTGGTGCATAGGAAGTGTGTTTTTTGAATTGGATTCTTTGTAAAAAGATTAAAGTTGGATTGAATTTAATTTCTGTCTTAGTAGTGACTACATCATGGTTAGATTTGCGACTGTTATGGTCATTTGGACAACTTGGTCTTGCACTGGGATATTATACACAACACTTCTTATCTAAATCGAGTTCAAAGGTTCTACAAGGACTAGACTTAAGAAACATCAACTCAAGGCATTTATTGTGCCAATAATTACTGTAATCGAAAGAAGGTTTTTGTGGCTCTATTTGAAGTTTGGATTTACATTTTAAGTTTGAATGTTTATATTAGGTTTAATTTTAGTATCTCTAGTCTGGTTTGTATGAATTCTCACTTTGGTATTATGGGTGAAACAATAGAACATAGGGATGTTGAAAATAGCAACAAGAAATGCTAAATATAGAAGTGCTAAATTTAGCACTGCTATAAATAGCATTTCGGGATACCTTCCTATTTTAGTTAGTCCCTGAACTAAAATAGAGAAGTAAAATTCGAATTTGATCTTAGCAGCTATTTGTAAAATAATTAATTAACTCATCTTGAGTTAATTAGTTGTAGAAAATCAAACATGAATTCTATGTGGGGACATGCAACAGTTTCTCCATTGATTGAGGAATTTATCCACCAATTAAAGAGATAAGGATGAGTTGTAATATTTATTTGTAATTAGTTAGCTCAATTAACTGAGTTAAGTACAATTAGATTAGTTCAAATAGTTTGATGAACTAATTGTGAGTTCAGTTAGTTAATGCATGCATGCATGTAACTACTGCACTTCAGATAACTGAATATTCTCTCATAAATAACTCATGCATGTCAGTTCAGTCAGAGACCCAGTTGAGATCAGATGGAAGGAAAATGCACTATCAGTTGCAGGGATATTCCATTGTGAATATCTCTTGCATGCAGAAGGAATTCATTCCTTGAGGATTGTGCAGTTACTTCTTCAGTTTAGTGAGTGTGTGATGAGCCAATCACATAGGTGGCATCAGTGGACCCCAAGAAAAACTACACAAGGAAACATGAGGCTTAGAGGGTTGAGGGAAGGCATATCTTGTGTCTATTCAGTCTATCAGTTGTATTGTTTTGATTGCAGAGAAAGCAGGATAGCTTGAGAGCTAATTCTTTTTGTAATTTGAACATATTTCCACTTGTATGATAACACAGAGATTGGGGTTTTAGGATGAGGCTTTCCCTGGGTTATTCTTCTGTGTTCATGTGTGATTGATTTCTCTTCATCTGTTATATGTGTTTCTATTTGATCTTGCTCATATTCAATTAAGCTTCCGCAAAGTTTGTTGTAGAAGTAGATCTTGTATTTTTCTTTAGTATATTGCATAATCTGTTGATCTACAGTGGGAATTTCTACATGGTATCAGAGTAAAGGTGATCAAAGCGAAGAACAGTATACAAGAAGGGAGAAGTTCAAAGTTTGAAGTTCTCGAATATAGAAATTGAGTTCTTATCACATCTCAATTCCACCAATGGCATTCAACAGTTTAAGATTCGAGTATGCCCTTGATGGCAACTCGAATTATATAGCCTGGAAGGATCGCATGGAAGTAGTATTAGAGGGTAATGGTCTAAAGGACTTCATTGATCAAGAAGTCCCTAAGCGGATTGATGCTATAGAATTGGCAGAAGGGAAGAAATGTGTTGCTAGAGCAAGGAGAATCCTTCTGGAGGGAGTTAGAGACCACATAGTCTTGAGTCTCCATGGGAAGGAGACACCATTTTCGATGTGGAAAACGTTGAAAGATCTATATCAGAACAACAACAATTAGAGGAAGCTGGCGCTGAAAGACAAGCTTCGGAAAATCAAGTGTGAAAAGGGCAACACGATCTCTACATATCTGAACAAGCTCACCACCTACAGGGATGAGCTTGGAAGTGTAGGGATCACGACAACCGATGATGACATGGTGATTCTTGCACTCCTTGGTCTTCCTAAGAGCTAGTATAGCTACCAAGACTTGGCTAATGGAAGAGAAAAACTGCCAGATTGGGAATGACTTTGGTCAGATCTGATGCAAGAGGAGATAAGAAGAAGCACCAAAGATGGATCCTTATCAAAGAAAGATGATGAGGAAAATATAGCCTTAGCAAATAAGGTGAGGAAGGGGAAAGGGAAGGCGTCCCATTCCAAATCCAGTTCTTCCCATGGTGGGAATAAGTTTGACAAATTGAAAGTGCGATGCTTTCATTGTCATGAAGTGGGCCATTGTGCTACAAACTGTCCACAGAAGAAATCCAAGAAGGGATCCTTGAAGGGTTTTGATGGTGAGACACCGGCCTCACAGTTTGAGTTGGATTTGTCTCGTATCGCATGCATGGTTTCATCCATGGTGGGATGTGTGTGGTACCTGGGCAGTGGAGCTTCATTCCACATGTCAGGTGACAAGAATATTTTTCAGTACCTTGGCGGAGAAGGATCTCCAGATGCAGATCAAGATGGGCGATGATGGAAAGTACCGTGTTTCAGGTGAAGGTATGGTTGTGTTTCAGAGGGAGCATGGAGCTCCTCTCAGCCTGACTGATGTAAAGTATGTACCAGGTCTGAAGAAGAATCTTGTGTCTGTTGCTATGCTAGAAGATAAAGGCTATGATGTAGTCTTTAGTAAAGGAAAAGTATTTTTGAGGCATATCGACACTAGACAGACCAAGCGAATCAGGATTCGAGTAAAGAATCTCTACAAGATAGAGGTAGATGACTGTGTTGCATTGAGTTCCAAAGCTGAGATGGTGCAGAGCCAAGATGTTGGCGAGCTATGGCATAGAAGATTGGGCCACTTGCACCATGGAGCCCTGAAGATCATGCAACAGATTTCTACCGGACTACCCAAGGGAAAAATGGAGTAGATGAATACATGCAAAGGTTGTACCGTTGGTAAGTATGTGAAATATTCCTTTCCAGATCAAGACAGTAGAGCTGGAGCAATCCTGGAGCGAGTTCACTTAGATGTTTGTGGACCATTCTCTACAGCCTCCACCGCTAAACAAAGGTATTGTGTTATTTTTATTGATGATTTTTCTTGTAGATGTTGGATCTACTTTATGCAAAAGAAGGATCAAACCTTCTTGAGGTTTTGTGAGTTTAAAGCCTTGGTAGAGAAAGAATCTGGAAAGAAAATAAAAGCCTTGCGTAGCGACAATGGTGGAGAGTATGTCTCCCAATAGTTTAAGGACTTCTGCACTGCAGAAGGAATTAAACGGGAGTTGACGGCACCCCATAACCGAAAACAGAATGGGGTGGCCGAAAGGAAGAACAGATCGATTGTGGGAGTAACTCGAGCGATGTTGCATGACCAAAGCCTACCACTGCATCTGTGGGCTAAGGCATGAAATACAACAATATACTTGCAGAACAGAAGCTTGCACCATATATTGGGAATGAAGACACCTATGGAGGCCTTTTCCAGGAAGCGACCAGATGTGAGTCACTTCCGAATATTTGGATCATCAGTTTACTGTCATGTGACCAAAGATGCCTGGAAGAAGTTAAATCCAATAGCTGAGTTGGGAATACTTGTGCGGTACACGGATACACCCCACAACTATCGGGTGTACCTGCTTACTAGTCAGAGGGCAGTGGTACGCAAGGATCTAAAGTTCGATGAGAAGAAAGCCATGCGAGTATCACTTGAGAGGGAGCTCAAGTTGCATGCAGAGGAGGAACTTTCAGTTCCTAAGGAGGAGGAGCCTCAGATTGATGTGGAGCAGCTGCATGTAGAGGATCCGGGAGTGGAGATATCCACTCATGCTGAGACTTCCAGGGATGGGTAGAAACACTCAAGGGAAGCTGACAGGTTG
This sequence comes from Pinus taeda, assembly GCA_000404065.3. Taxonomy (NCBI): domain Eukaryota; kingdom Viridiplantae; phylum Streptophyta; class Pinopsida; order Pinales; family Pinaceae; genus Pinus; species Pinus taeda. The sequence continues at coordinate 3,741 of APFE030103317.1, read as the reverse complement.
ATGCTGGATGCGCGGGAGAATGTGGGACAACCATCTTCTCAAAGTAGATAGAGGAGGTTGCTCGAGCGATACACTAGGTACATGGCCCTGGTTGGGGAGTGTGTAGAGTCCGAACCTTCTTCATTCAAGGAGGTAATGCAACAACCAGTCTGGGTTGATGCAATGGTAGAGGAGTATGACTCTATCATTCAAAACAGTGTGTGGGATGTTGTCTCAAGACCTTAGGACAAGTCAGTGGTTAGTTCCAGATGGCTTTACAAGGTAAATTAGGCAGCTGATGGTAGTGTTGAGAAACATAAGGCAAGGTTTGTTGCCCGTGGTTTCTCACAGGTCGAGGGGATCAACTACAATGAGACCTTTGCTCCCGTAGCAAGGTACTCATCTATCAGATCGATGTTGGCACTATTAGCTTAGATGGGTTGGAAAATCCATCAGATGGACGTGAAGACATCATTCCTCAATGGGAAGATTGAGGAGGAGGTGTACATTGAGCAACTAGAGGGTTTCAAGACCTTCGATCATGAGTCGCATGTGTGCCAACTCAAGAGGGCTTTATATGGGTTGAAGCAAGCACCCCATGCTTAGTACACTAGGATTGACAGCCATTTCACCGGGTTGGGCTTCACCAAGAGTGAAGCAGATGTGAATCTTTACCACATCATGGTAGAAGGTAAGCCATTGATCATTGTTCTTTATGTCAATGCTCTGATTTGACAGGTGATGATCATCTAATCCAGTCTTGCAAGGAGGACCTTGCAAGAGAGTTTGAAATGAAAGACATGGGTCTTATGCAATACTTTCTAGGCATGGGGCTGTGGCAAAAAGATGGTAAAGTATTTGTGTCTCAAGGCAAGTATGCCAATGAGATACTCAGGCACTTTCACATGGAGAAGTGCAAGCCCATGCAGACTCCTCTAGTTGGGAACTGGAGGAAGGAGGATGCTACTTCAGGTGAGGTAGTAGCTACTACTGTTTATCGACAGTTGGTGGGTTCACTTATGTATCTGGTGAACACACGACTCAACTTATGCTTTGCAACGAACCAACTGAGTCAAGATATGGTTCAGCCTACCAAGCTTTTTTGGAAGGTAGCGAAGCATGTGCTGAGATACCTCAAAGGCACATCTCAGTTCAGATTATGGTACAAAAGGATAGAGGGAGTGAAGCTTCAGGGCTTCACAGATGCAGATTGGGCAGGGAGTCCATCAGACCGGAAGAGCACTTCTGGAGGAATCTTCAACCTTGGTTCAGCTGCAGTTTCCTGGTACAACAGGAAACAGAGATCAATTGCACTTACCTCAATAGAGGCTGAATACATGGCTGTTAGTCAAGCTACATGTTAAGTCATTTGGATGCAGAAGATTCTAGTGGGATTGTTTGGTCAGAGGATGGATCCAACCATGATCTACTGTGATAATCAGACTACGAGAATCCAATTTTTCATGACAGGTCCAAGCACATTGATATCCGATTTCACCATCTTCGAGACTGTGTGGTCAAGAGGATCATGTTGTTACTATATGTTTCGGCTAAGGCACAGGATGCAAATATTTTGACGAAGGCATTGTCAAAATGCAAGTTCGAGTTCCACAGAGATAGGATTGGGGTTACTGATAATCCCTTTCTTGTTGAGAGGGAGTGTTGAAAATAGCAACAAGAAATGCTAAATATTTTTAGAACTGCTATAAATAACATTTTGGGATACCTCCCTACTTTAATTAGTCCCTAAACTAAAATAGAGAAGTAAAATTCGAATTTGATCTTAGCAGCTGTTTGTAAAATAATTAATTAATTCATCTTGAGTTAATTAGTTGTAGAAAATCAAACATGAAAGTCCTATGTGGGTGACATGGCAACAATTTCTTCTCCATTGATTGAGAATTTATCCCATCAGTTAAGAGATGAGTTGTTAATATTGAAGTTGTAATTAGTTAGCTCAGTTAACTGAGTTAAGTCCAGTTGGATTAGTTTCAAATAGTTTTGTTGAACTATTGTGAGTTCAGTTAGTTTAATGATGCATACATGTATTGCTTGCAGCACTTCAGATAATTGAATATTCTCTCATAAATAACTCATGCATGTCAGTTCAGTCAGAGACCCAGTTGAGATCAGATGGAGGGACAATGTACTATCAGTTGCAGGAATATTCCAATGTGAATATCTCTTGCATGTAGAAGGAATTCATTCCTTGAGGATTGTGCAATTACTTCTTCAGTTTAGTGAGTGTGTGATGAGGCCAATCACATAGGTGGCATCATTGGACCCCAAGAAAAACTGCGCAAGGAAACAGGAGGCTTGGAGGGCTGAGGGAAGGCATATCTTATGCCTATTCAATTTGTCAGCTGTATTGGTTTGATTGCAGAGAGAGCAGGATAGCTTGAGAGCTGATTCTTTTTGTAATCTAAACATATTTCCACTTGTATGATAATACAAAGATTTGGATTTTAGGTTGAGGCTTTCCCCGGGTTATTCTTTTGTGTTCATGTGTGATTGATTTCTCCTCATCTACTATATGTGTTCTATTTGATCTTGCTCATATTTGATTAAGCTTCCGCAAAGTTTGTTGTCGAAGTAGATCTTATATTTTGCTTTAGTATATTGCATAATCTGTTGATATACAGTGGGAATTTCTACAAGGGATATGGTGGAGAATAAAAAGCTTCTAATAAGAAATAAGGATTTTATCCACTATATAGGACTTAATTATTTTTAATCACCACAAAGTTCATGGAAATGAACATCTCTTTGTCACTCATCATGCTTTTTTTATGAAACTTTTGGTCAATCAAAAGTAGAGGATAGGTAGACTTGAGGTAAATTGTAATTTGCTTAGAAATATACTGCTCAACATGTGCAAAGATGCCTTCTCAACAACCTCGAATAACAAAATATTTGCTAGAGCTCAAGAAGAGGAAATCATGCTTCAACTTAAGGACCCCATAAAAGTCAAGAAGTGCTACTATTAATACTTTAAAGCCTACACATTTTCATAAAATAAAGTTATTTATGTTTCCATTCTTTATAAATATTGTGTCTTACCCTAGAAAGCATATATGAAATGTTTGGAATGTGATATGTAAGGAAAATCACTAAGCATATACAAAGAGTTATTTTCTGTTTAACTTTGAACATTTTGTAGTAGCAACATTTACTCTATTACAACATTAGCTATAACTTTTATATAAATGAAATTTTCAATTGTAATTAATAATAAAAAAAATAATTCATTGTAATTATTTCTAATATTCTTTAAATTGTTTTTTGTTTTTGTTTCTTCCTTCTAGATATTATTTTGTCAGATTTGCTTTATATACTTTTATCACATAATTGATTCATATATCTTGTTATATTCTATTGGTGATGTTTGAATTTTTTTTGGCTTGATAACAATTATATTTGTATATAGATTTTTGATATAATGAATTTTAAAATTAAAATTTATTGTAATATTGACTATTCTTTTTATGTAATTATAGTGAAGTATTCAACAAGTCATATTCAAATGAGAATTTTAACACACTGAATCTAAATTTAATTGTAGTTTGTCCTTATTCTTTGTATGTGATTTGCATTGAAAGATTCTAGTTCATGTATCTTTTTTCTACTTTTAAGAGGGCATCCTTTTGAGATGAAATATTCTACATCATGTATCTTTTTTTTTCTACTTTTAGGAAGGAACCTTTTGAGATGAGTGGATGCTTATTTTTATTTATTTTAACCATCTTTATTCATAAATAAATA
>APFE030103316.1:3231-30989 GCA_000404065.3 Pinus taeda | reverse complement strand
GAGGTGAAGCATTCGGTTGAGGTGGAACAATTGGAGTATTTGGGGCCAGCGAAGTTGAAAATAACCATATCGGTAAACTTATTGTAAATCCAGGTAATGACAAAGTAGCCATATAAGGAGGACCAACATTTCCAAAGAAAGGAAAAGTATTAGGATCCTTGTTAAGAGGGGTTCCTTGGTCGGTAAATTCCGGAACAGTTGCCATTATATTCAACTTTAGTGAATTTTATTAACAATTTAAAACTAAAATTAACAATTCACAATTTACACCTAATAATTAAAATTCACAAATCACACCTATGGTCTCTAAAAGTTAAAAAAAACAAATTAACACGCGCTATCAAATCTAGGAGTCCACACACAAACAGTGACTTTTGGTACCGAAAACACTAGTTGATGATGAAATCCAACGTCGCAGAATTCAATACAGAAATGGCGGTTGGAACAGTTACCCCGACAACCTGCTTAATCAATGGAATGGCACAAGTTTCTCCACTAAACCGTCTCGAGTGAAGAGAACCCCCCAGAAAATCCAAGTGAGTCTAGTCGACGTCTACTCTAGGTACAGTGGGATCTTCCCTCCACCGTCACCTTAGGAAAGAATCATATGGATTATGGCCACTAAGGTTACCAACAGAAACAAATATACCTGGGGGAATAGTCTATGATCTGATACACATGCAAGGGTAGAGTAACAAAGCTCAATCCCCTTGAGGGCTCCTTGACATAATCCAAGGCTTACCAACAAGTGACCCCAGGCTCCTTGACAATGGTTAATCCGAGGTTCACCGTTTTTAATACGTGTATATCTGCTATCATTCCCAATGAGGAAGGATTGATTACCTCACTAGTTCAGATATGATCTCGTGCTTCTCCTTTAAGAGGAGCTTTCCCAGAGCAAAGATGTAACAATTGGAATTTCTCCCTACCGCAAGATCAACTACTTGTTTTTTTTACTGTCTTGGAGAGTTAACTAAAACCTATTCCAAGACACTAGCCTAAGCTAGATTGGTGGAAAGAGTCCTAAAAATGCAAAAATTACTAGATAAATTTTAATTAAGCACTCTGTTATTTAGGCTGTTATTACTCAAAAGGGTAAATGGATATGAAACCAATGGTGTTATGACCCGACCCAAAACTGAATGCAATCGAATATGGTAATGTAATCTTTTCAATTCGATGAATCCTAACTAAAGTAAGGAGAGAGTTTCCATTTACTTCCAACAATGCAAAAAAATTGATCACTAAGAGAAACTATAACAAATTCTCTAATGCACTAATTTCATCAAGAAAAACTAATGCAAATCAATTCCAAAATAGTTTTTTATTTTTATTTTTGTGTGTTAAAAACAAGCATAAGAATATTTAAATTCAAATCAAAGAAAACTGATCTAAATCTATGATTGATTTTTCAGAATGTAAACTATTCAATTGTAATCTATGCACAATTCACTTGAAAAGTATGCAAATGTAATCTATGCACATTTTTCATTCATATTCCGAAAAGGAGAATTCTCAAACACAAGATGATTCTAATGTAATATAAGAACCAATCAAGTGCAAGTCGAGGAAATTGGGTGAGAGTTCCAAAGATCAAAAAAATAAAAACACTCAAAGGCGATTAACACTCATACACAATTTAGCCCCCCTCGGCGAATGAGGGGGAATTTTTTTTGCAAAAACAAGAGCAAAAAGATGCAAAATTGTGAAAAGACTGAGACAAACCTCCAAGCAATGACCAAAGGAAATCAAGTTTAGAATTTCTCAAAAAAGAGACTCAAAACACCCAATTGATAAAAGCTTAAAGCAGGAATGCCAATGAAATTAGCCAAGATGAAAAGCTTCTGACAGTACCAGTGGATCTGGGCAGCAATAAATAAACTATAAACAAAATCTAATGGGTAAAAAGGAAAAAATTAAAATTTTCTAAGCTTTTGACAGGGGTAAGCAGGCAGCCTGTTGGCACAGGTGCAACCACGCTCTGTGTACAAAGCAAAAGTGCGTACTAGTACGCACTGTGCTTAACTCAGAGGGTGCGTACTGCTCTCAAAATCAAGAAAAATAAAAACTAACTCGACCCTAAGCTATTCCACCCAAATTCACAGTCAATCAGTCAAAAACTAGAAAGAAATCAGAGTTTCTCAAATCAAAGTATCAATCAAAGGAAAAGTCATTCACATCAATGGAGTCCCTAGCGGAGTCGCCAATTTGTCATGCGGAAAGAGTTATTTTTGCGGACAAAACTAACCTCCCTAGGAGTCTAAGACTCTCTAGTGACAAACAAGACAATTAAGAGCAATCCTTCTCTAAACATACATTATTCTATGAGAAACCAAGTGTTTTTCGATCCTACCTCAAGTCCAACGCTCATTGTAGCAGTCCAGCCTCGCTGATCCGGATGAGCTCCTCCTTCACTTCGAAACCTGCATACACTAACAATCAAACGATTACATAACACCTGAATATTCCATAAAACAAAGCATATTCAACATATAGACCAAGGAGTATATGAAACAATTCATTAACAACAAATCATTGAGAAGAATGGACTTATTTGTATTAAGGAAACAAAAAAGAAACCATTACAACCTGAGCCTTGGTGTTGTGCAAGTTCCTCCCAGGGTCCAGCAAGAGTTTTCCTCTACTTTGACAAGCTCACCCACTTCCAAACGAAACAAGAAAGGATGGTAACCTCTCCTCACAAGCTTACAATGGAAGTCCTAATTCCAGCAGCATCTACCCTTTGGAATGTTCAGCTTTCAACCTCCCCTCCTTGGCCCAAGGCCTGTATTTATAGTGTTATAGAGGAAGTTATCAGTTCCAACATCAATGGGATACTCCCTCTTTTGGATGGGGTAGCTCCTCTCTTGATGGGATAAGTTCCTCTATCATAGGGATGCATGAACCATCTGGAAGCGCTCAATACACGTCAAACACTCTTCTAGAAGGCTCTAGAAGTGACCACAAGTAACTTTTTTAAGATGAAACTCGCGCCTTTTGACCTTTACAGGGGTACGCACCCATCCTTTGGCTTACAGAGCGTACAAGTACGCAGGTACAATGAGCTTGGGATGCGTACACGCAGGCAAGGTAGAGAGAACCTGCGTACCCAGAGATAAACATGTTTTTTAGTGACTTTCTCTCTTTTTGAAGTTTGACATGAAGAGCAGAGGTATTAGGCTTGACAAGGAGGATAATATGACTATTGATGGAGCCATATTAACTGCAGATAGTCATGGTGACAAATTTCAGTGTAACAAAAACCCTCAATCATTAGCCCTTTTGGAAATGACCTGCAAGTAGATCGTAGTCTCGCCTTAAGTGATTATGGGAGGATGCAGAACCGAGTTTATGCAAACTTGAAGGATTAGGAGATGTGGTATTATTATGTTTTATTATTCTTATCATTCATAAATCACTTTTCCGCATTTGATTAAACACTTAAACATATCATATAAAACGATAAACCATCACTGTGTTGAAAGTAAAATGCCACTGTAATAACTACTACTCTACAACAGATAATAAGCAAATATACACATCAAGATACCAAATTACTGTGGTTCACCCCAATCTGGGGCTACGTCCACAAGAACTATTGATTCTCATGAATCTTTGTACAACAAACAGTTCTTGGCTTGTGCATTAAGCTATAGGTTGTTTGCGCACTTAGCTGCAGACTAAGTTATCTGCGCACTCAACTGCAGAGCCTCTCCTTCACTACAAAACTACATATCACAATAATTTAACCATAAGAATGATATGGATCAATTCGATTTGATGATTCTCTTCTCATTATTTTACCCTATATATACTATTACATCAAATGGTTACATCCTCAAAATACTATGGTCCAAATACCATGGATTCCCCAAAACAAGCAACTATGGCCTAAAAAGCCCATTGATCCTTTACAAAATTACGTGCTTTAAAAAAAAGGAGGGGCTTCAACCCACCCCGAAGCCCTGACGCCATGTGGTATATTTAATTCCTCAAACTATGCTCCATTACTTTACTGTGTGGTCCACTTTGCACTTTGTTGCACACTCCATTGCGCGCTCCACCCCACAAAATGCGGAGTCTTTGCCAAAATATAGGCCAAGTTGGGCTATGCTCAATAGGCTTCCAACACTCCCATGTGACTTGTTTCGAGTCACTTAGCCAATTTTCCTTTGATCTTCATTGCAATGTTGTTGTATGCACTACTGAACTACTATTGAATGTATGTGACCTGCTTATCTTCGTTGCACACTTCCTCCAGAAGCGCTACTGTCACAGGTTTTGTAGCCTTCTACATCATTGTTGTCTCTCTTTATCAAAGCTCTTAAAGCTTCTCATATACTCCTTGGGACAGTTGGAAAACCTCGTCATGCCATGGTTGAATTCTCTCTGTCAAAACCTGCTCTTCCTTCCTCAGCAACTCTATCTTCTTCTAGAGGGAATTTCCCTCATTGATCTTAGCAAGCTTCTGCAAGATTGGTAAGCTCTTCACAGTTTCCTGAACCTCTTCCAATTGTTGTTTCTTTTGTTGAATGCCTTCTTGAAGTTTCTGCACATTTGGATCTTCTTGCAACGAAGTCCAAATCTATAAGATCTCATCCAAAAGCTTCCCACAATCTACCACTACTGCGAAGATGCCAACCATTGCAGCCTTCAGGTCAGTGTCCCTCTGTTGCTACACTTATTGTGGTGTCATTGGATGTAGCTTCATTTGTGGCTCACTAGTCTTCATCTCATATGAAAATTGTACTTTAGCGATCTTATCCTTCTAACCTTTTAATGAAAGGTTGATCTTCATGACCTTGTCCTCCACTGGTTCCTCTTCTTAGACATCAAGGTATAGAACCTCACGACATGTTACTTCAACCACCTCCTTCAGCTTTTGTTGTTTCTGTACTACCTGATCCCTCTTGTGGATCACCTGGTCGAGCTTCTGCTGCAATGAAGCTCTCTCTCCCTTTACTTGAATATTTAAGTTCAATGTGAGTTGTTCGTGTTGCTTCATCTCATCTATGATCTCTTGATGTGTTGGCTTAGGGGGTCCTGATCCAGGTTCAGAGTAAGTTGTGCCAACCAACAAAACTCTACACTACTGGCCCTTTTGGCAACAACCCACGTAGCGCACGCTGCAGTCTCACTCAAAGCAGTATTGGGGGATGCAGGAACCATGTTTCTACATCCAGAGGCTAGTGTGATGTCTTTGAGTGCCTTAGATCTGCTTCTGTGTAGATCGATAGAATTCTAGGGCTCTTTACTGTAACTATGTTAAAGCTACTTCCAAACCTTCATGAAGCTCCACGATCCATCCTTGCGGACCTTAAACAGTCGATTTACCTACTTTCGCGCATCAACAAGCAACCCTAGACTATATTTTGCGTAAATCTACTTGAATTATCAGAAAACATAAGAGAAAAAGCTTCTAACTTTGCGGAAGTGGATAACCATTTATTTCATATATTATTAAGACAGATTCAGTTAATCCGCGCAACATTCATTCATTATTTCATCAACATATCATTCAATCGGTGAAATATAACATAAAAAGATTCAATGGAAATACACAATAATTATTCAAAAATTTGTCTTTATTGATCTTTCTTTCAAAGATTACAAATTCTTGACCTTGTGCACACAACTGTAAAGGTCTGTACACTCAGTTGCGGACTCTACCCAGGCCTCCTATGCACTTAGTGGTAGGAGCCTCCCTTTCTCTACCTAAGCATAGGAAGCAGAGCCTTCCTACCTTAGTTCTTGCCTAAGACAACAAAAACTCTTCAACATACCCAATTGTCTATATAAGTTCACCTCTAAGACTCGCTAATACTCAACTATTTATAGCTTTCCAAATACAATACCATGGCCCCCGGCTCATGGGTGAGCCTTCAAACTGACGAAAATAAGGGGCTAAGGTCCCTTTGGCTCTAGCTATCTGTGCACTTCGTATCCACATTTTTTGGAGACTTTACATATTTTACAAAATTCTTTACCAAAATTGACTAAGTTAATTCAATTCTACCCTTGGGGACCCCATCCCAACAGGTCCCCAACATAAAGATTACAACTCGCCCTTGATTCGCTCAGCTGGTTATTCCACTTTATGGTGGAGTTCGCTGAATGCCTTGGTCAATGTCTGAAGCTCCGCGGCACTCTGTTATGTTGCTTGTTGTACCTCCTGGACCAGCTTCTCTATGGTTGGCCCCTCTATGGCAAGTTGCGTAGTCCTTTGGGTATATTGCATGGCCTTCAGCTTCTCATGAATGTTTTGTGAAAGTTGGTTGGCTTCCTCTGTCCAAGACTGAAGCTGGTCTCATAGTAAGGACTACTTTTTCTGCAACTCCTAGATGTGTATAAACATTTCCTTGCCTTCTTGCAAGCGCGCGAAGGGACTAGAGCCAACATCCGCATCGTTGTATTAATCTCATCATATTGTTGCTACGCTTCTCTGATCTTTGTGTTCAACTGTTGCAGCGTAGGATCCTCCTACAGTGTATCCCATAAGTCCATTGTATAAGCAAATAGCTGGTCACAACCCTGAACTGCGACATCTATTTGACCCATGGACTCTTTTATAGGTGCGCCTCTTTATTCCTACACTTCCGATGGTGTGGTTGGTTGAAGCTTGAGCTTGAGTTCAGATATATGCATCTGGAAGTTAAAAGTGACTTGCCCAATGTCATCTTTCACGTTGTGCACCGCAGAAGCTAACTTCCTGACTTTGGTTTCGGCTTGTGCATCATCCGGGATATGAAATTCTATTTGACATGCCTGCTGAATTACTATCTCTAGGTGTGCGATTCGCGCTTGTATCTCCTCTTTCTCCTTCAGTGCATGTGTCTTCTCCTCGTACATCTGCACATTATTGACTTTTAATTCACTGATGCTCCCTGATCTGTAACTCATCTAGGACCCCCCGATGCAATGCGTGGAGGGTCGGGAGTGGCAACGCAACCACATTGATTTAAAGATCCTTGATCTTTTCTAGTGTGGTGTAGTCATCCTGGTTATCTGTTCCCAAGGATCCTTCTGGTAAGGGAATGACCCTTAATTCCATGGTCCATTCCACTTCTGGAACACTCACGCTCGCTTGAGTCTAGCTCGCTTGCACCGCGCTCGCTTGCCCCATGCTCGCCTGAATCCGAATGGCTTGGATCTATAGCTCGTGTGGATCCTTCTGGACACTAGCTAGTGTGTGTATATACTGTTGTTCAAAATGTGTACATAGTTCAAATGTGGTATCATGAACCTTGTCACCGATCTCATCCAAGTTTCCCTCTGTTAGCACGAGAGGGTCTAATTGCGATTTGTCATTTGACTTCCACTTCTTACGTGGACCTGTGGCCGCCTCTTTGGTGTGCTTCTGGAATTTGAAGGGGTTGGACACCTCTTCACCCCCAGCGTTGCCCTGTCTAGACAACTCCTGTTCATTAGTGCACATTGAGGCTAATTTGTTACTCACTTCTGTATATTGTGTTTCTTTCTCAGCCCGCTCTTTAGCAACATGCTCCTTCGTATCTCGCTCTTTCTCCGTAGCTACCTTAGCGGCAACTTCTTGTTTCTTCTGTTGGGCAACCTTCTCCCACACGACTGCCTCTTCTTCTTCTTTCTTATTTTTCACTACAGAAGTCTGTGTGGAGGAGCTTTCTCCTGCCTTGCTTGTCTCGACACCCAAATAAGTAGGCTTACGCCATTATGCTGGCCATCCACCGACAACCTCCTGGACATCTATGTCAGCCACCAAGTATGGCAGCTTGTACCAATTCTCTTAAGGGTCTTTCATCGCATAGATCTAGACGTTGTGAAAGTAAGCATTAAATGCTACGAAGCCCCTCAGCTGCTCAAATAGGGTGGGGGACAACCTTGGCCTCTAGTTCACAACCATGCAAATGTCCATCTCCATGAAGACCCAAAAAACCTTGGATTTTGTACTTTGTGCCACAACGTTTGTCTGCCATAGCGAAGCGAACTTCGCTGCCTCTGGGAGGGTCTCATTCAACGAAGGGAATTGACTGTCCTTCGAAAGTCTCCATGCCACAAAAACAATTAGTTGTAAGAGCCAAGCATAGTGGAATGACTGGCTCTTCTATTGTGCCTCACGACAGTTGGCCAAGAATTCTTTATAGAGATATTGGGCTTAGTTATACTGGACCCCGTTGGCACACTGTGCGGCTAATGATATGATCTGCGTGGGCACTTCATCCATGCAACACTTCCAAATTATCTTTCCTACGAGGATCTGTGTGGAAAACTGTACTGCCTTGTCTGTTATGGAGCAGATAGAATATCCACACTTTCCCTTTACCACCCTGTACTCGGTCCTTATGCGGTCTGCAAGCTGTTTTTCTAGGGATTTGCTGACAAACTCCTTTTTCCAGTTTCGCTCCTTTATATGGAAGTTTAGTAATTTTGTGGATTAACATATCCATGATGGGGATAGGCTCAAATAGCCATAAACACCCATCATGCACTAAGGTCAGCAATTGGTGCACACATTGCATATTGATATTGGATCGGTGAAAATGAGGGGCGAATAGCATGTGTAAGAGCCTCACTAGCTGAACCCCATGAACCCATTTCATTGGTTCCAACTTTGTGACCCCTCTGTCTTCATAGAATATGTGAATCATATACTGATCTGTCACTAAATGTGGAAATTTATCTATGTCAGTGAGGTCCCAATCTTCCATCTTGAGCGCTAGTATACGCACTAAGAGTGTACCCTCAAAGTGAACTTCATTTGGAAGCAATGGCATAGCAATTGAATATTTGCTGGAATCAGGGTCTTTAGTCACCTTCTTTTGCCCTTTTTGCAGAGGCACATATGTTGGAAGCATAGTAATTGGTTCCATGTCCTCGACATCCAACTCCTCAATCCCCTATTAGAGTTCCTCTTCATCTAGGTCTAGGGGCACAAAAGGTTGTTTTTTCTTATCCATTTTTGTCTTATGCCGCAACTCCTACGGATGTTTTCGGGGTGAGTGGCACACTGGTTCAATGACCGACTTCTTTTGCTTTGCTTTAGAAGAAGACTCTTTAGGCCTAGGTGACCTTAGTGTCGTAGGTACTTCTGGCTTAACTTCGACGCCCATAACTTCTGAAGTTGGGGTCTCAGATACCACGGCCTCAGAACTCATAGGCTCAAATACCGTCTGCACAAAAACATGGCGCAACATATCAGAATATTGAACTAGCTCAGGATTCTTGAACAAATTATTCCACTCTTCTCGGTGCATGCAATAAATTCTTAAGCAACAAAGTATTTCTTTGCAGACCAACAGAACATATTTATAGCGATTTTTGGACTCAAATCCGGTCGTTCCCTCCATAATTTGGTCATAAATGCACCTTTGGCTGAAAAGTTTCGAATATTTTTGCCTTAATGTCCGCCTACCTACTCCTCCTAACGGGATTTTATGAGTGCAATCAGCTGTAGTGACTCCAACGACTATTTTTGGGCTAGGCTGCGCGACACCCTCCTCCATGGTGCAGCATTCAAAGCGCAACTTCAATTGGTGCTCCTTCATCAATTTTTGCACAGCTTGCTTGCTGCCATGTCCTCCTAGTTGGGAAGTGTAGTTTAGAGTCCCGCGCTCCCTGGCAACTGCCTAGAGCGCTAATAATGTTGTGTTGCCATATAGTCATTGCGCAGGATCCCTTGTATATAGCTTTAGCCTGTTCCCATTCACTTTGCCCGGAAATGGCTCACCATTTAGTTTTGTGAGCTAAATTGGGCCACCATCTGTAATTTCCTTGACAATATATGGTCCTAACCAATGCATTGGGAATTTACTTGGAAATTTAGTGAACTTACTATCATATAACAACACAAGATCATTTACCTTGAATGTGCAAAGTGTGATATGGCGATCATGCCATGTTTTTTCGCGCTCCTTCTATACTTGTTAGTGGAATCTTGCCAAAAATCGGTCCTCCTCTAACTCCATTAGTTGCGCAATCTGTTCCTCCAAGGCCTCGCGATCTGCCATATCCGTCAAAGCTGTTATGCGCAGACTAGGCACAATGAATTCCATAGGCATTAATGCTTCAACCCCATAGACTAATCTGAATGGTGTTTTCCTTGTCAACTTCTTATAGGATGTCCTATAGGCCCATAGTACTAAAGGTACGTGCACATCCCAATCATTCCGCTGCGTGTTACAAATCTTTGTTAGCACGTTCTCTAGTTTTTTTTAAAAGCTTTGACTGTCCCATTTTCCCGTGGGTGAAATGGTGTACCCTTCCGATGGTAGACCTGGAATTCATCTATCAACGCGCTAATCGTTTCATTCAGAAAGTGTGTACCCCTATCACTCATAAAACTTTTTGGGTATCCAAACCTTGTTAAGACATGTTCAAATAGGAATTTTGTTGCCATAGCCCCTGTATAATCCTTTACTGGCCGTGCTTCCACCCATTTGGTTAAATATTTTGTTGCAGTGATAATGTAGCGCGTGCCCATTTTCTTTCCAGGTGGCTGAATTGGCCCAATAAAATCAATCGCCCACTTCTCAAATGATGGTAAAGATACATGAGGATGTAACAATAGTTCGTCCCTTCGTGATGGTTTTCTAGTTCATTGACATGCATCTCACGCTCTACAATATGCTTTGGATTCTTTGTGCAATGTTGGCCACAATAATCTTGTGCATAAAGTCTTCTGTGTTGTTGCTTTCCCTGCATAATGGCCTCCCGCAGCTCCCCCATGAGCTTCAGCGAGGATATTATCATGCTCAAAGTTTGACACATATATTTGTAGTATTTCATCTGCCCCCATCTTATACAAATATCCCATAATGACCAAAAAATCAGTTGTGCACACACGTACCACAAATATCCCTATGGTTAAGAAGTGAATAATGTTAGAAAAATGGTCATCAGCCACACGTACCACAAAGAGCTGCGCATTTGGCAACCATTCCTCCAAATTACTGAGTTCTTCTCCTATTTCAATTCTCGACAGATGGTCAGATCCCACATTCAACCTCCCTGGCTTCACAATTACTTCAAAATTGTACTCCTGAAATAACAACAACCATCTGCAAATATTTCCCCCCAACACAGGCTTGTTGATGAGGTACTTTAAGGTAAAATGATCTGTGTACATCTTGAAATGCCCCCCTAACAGATAATGGCTAAATTGTTTTAGCGCGTAGACCATGTCCAACCCCTTGCGCTCTGTCATTGAATAATTTTTCTTGGACATTGCTAACTTCCTACTTGCGAAGGCTATAGGATGGTCCAACTTTCCTTCGCCTATCTGTGTTAGTACTGCACCCAAGGCAATGCAAGAAGCATCCACATGTACATGAAACTCCTTTTTCTAATCGGGAAATACTAGGATTGGCACAATCACCATCTTTACCTTTGACACATCCAAGTTGAACTGACATTCTTCATCCCAATAGAATGTCGCATCCTTCTTTAACAATTTTTCCATGGGCACGGTAATTTGAGCATAAACTTTGATAAATTTTCTATAGTATCCCATGTGTCCTAGCATTGCACATAGCTCTTTGACGTTCCTAGGGGCCTCCAAGTTCATAATTACTGCAATCTTTGCACAGTCCACCATCAATCCTTGCTTACACACAACATGACCCAGCAAGATTCCAAAAGGAACACAAAATATACATTGGTATCTTTGACATGTATCCAACATAAGGCGCATAATTGCTACATGGCACTTCACCAAGACAAACACTATCTAGTCATCAAAGTACACTTCCAGAAACTTATGAATGAATTCTTTGAATGCTGCTATGACTACGCGGGAAAATATTGCAGGCGCATTCTTCAATCCAAATGACATAACAATGTATTGAATGCAATCCCACTCCGTCGTGAAGGTTTTCTTGCTTCTGTCCTCTGGCGCGATCTTAATTTGATGATAACCAGAAAACCCATCATTAAAGGAATAGGCCTCCCTCCCTCCAAAATTGTCTAACACTTCATCTGTAAATGGCATAGGAAATGGATAGTGAACACATGCATCATTAAGCTTCCACAGATCTATGTAGATCCTTATTTTGTCCTTTTGTTTCTTCTCTTGGACTACCATCGAGCTTACCGAATTAGGCTCTTCAATAGGTTCTATTATGCCTGCCTCCAGCATTTTATCCAACTCTTGGCAAAACTTCTCCTTATACTTAGGATTAAGACAATAGGGCCTTTGTTTAACAGGTTTTGCGTCTGGTTTCAATGTGATCCTCATAACACCAAATCACCAAATATGCCCTTTAAATCTAAAAACTTAACGGGGAAGGGATCCTGGTATTCGTGAAATAATTAAGCAAATTTGTCTACTGTAGCATTGTCCCAATAGTCTATGATATTTGTGAACTTCGGTTCTTCTTCAGTGCCAATGTTTACTTGCCTTGTTTTCAAAGGTGTGGAGATGTCTGGATTCTCTACTTGTGGTCCTTCGACTTCGCGATGCCCTTCTGTCTCTGGAATATTGATATTCCTCAAGTCTTCTTCCTCCTCTTTAGCGATCACATTATAACATTCCAATGCGTGGCACAACTGGGTGCTCTAGTCTGGTTGGGCCCATTCGATTGGTTCCTTCAGTGTCCTAAAGATAACTGCTTTAATTTCTTGAAGCGCTTCATTGATGCTTGCAAACCTTTCTTCAAAGATGAAAGTCAATAAGAAACCTTCCTTCAACACATCCCATTCCGCGATGTCGTGGTGGAGCTCTGTTTCAAGATACCAGTTCATGGGGATTGTATCCAAGGAATGACAAAATATATGTACCCATTCTAGCTGCAGTTCTACCCCCCATGCTTTAGTCCACTTTTCCAGGTGATCACGCGGATCATCCCTTTCATTGTAATTCTCAATCATTCTGGTATTGGCATGGCCAAATCGTAACTTCATCATTATCTTGTAATCTCGCCATCAAGAAAATCTATCCTTATGCGTATCCCACCATCGTGCAGGCATAATGTGCAGCTCCAGCTCTAATCCTTGAAAATGGTGGTCCTTAGGGACTTCACACTCAAATTCATCTAAAAACATATCTACGTCAGTCAAACCATCATAATAAGGTAATTTTCTTACGTCCGAAAAAACAAAATGCAGTGACTTCGTCATCATATTGCATTCTAATGTAGAAACTTCATATAAGCGGTTTTGCCAATGCTCTAATTCCTCATCTGAGTCAGAAGTGCAAGAACTCTCTCGTTCCCATGCAATTCGTCCATGTGTCGTTGGATTGATCCAATCCTGATCTCGCAATGTTATCTTGTAGAGTTGATCTGGCTCATCGTCACTTTCTACATAATTGCAGACTGGTTCAGTATAACGCACCCCTTCTCTAGGATCTAGTGGCACTATAACCCTTAGCAACTTCCTTTCAAATGACATTGTCCTCTTCTTCAAATTAATGTCCCCATTCATATCAATGGCCTAGTCGATTCCCAAGAGCATGGGGTAGGGATTACTGTCATCCACAATTTCTATAACTTCAAATTCTACTACTGCACTCACACCTTCAATATGAACCGTTACTCCATATAATCGTCCCATGGGGATGATTTTCTATTGATTCTCCATCTTGAGCTGAGTCGAAGACTACTGGAGTGCAGGTCTCCCCATTCTTTCCCATGTTTGTTTTGGTAGAACATTCGCATCGGACCCCAGATCCAAAATGACCTATTCCATTTCATAATCACATATCTGCGCTATTAGCCACATCTCACGTCCTGTTTGCACCTTATGCTTAACAATCTTTCTAACTGTGCATTGCTTCGTAGAAGTATTTTCCTTATTGGCTTAGTTGTCTATTAAGTCTTGCAATCCTTCCACAACTTTTCTGTCACGCAATAAATTCATGCAGGTCTCCAATAAAGTGGTGAGCATGGAAGGATCAACCTCTTGTGTTGCACTGGTATCTGGTGTCTTGTCCTGGCTTCCTGAGCTGGAGGCCTCAATGAAGATCTTCTTTGCTTCCATGAATTTTTCCTTAGCACGATTAAGGTCAAAGGCGGCTTCTTTCTCAGGATTTTTGTAGGCCCATCCGTCTTCTTCAGGCTGCTTACCTTTATTTGTGCCAATTGACATACCACTACTTAGTACAATATTAATGCTATGATCCTCCTCGTAGGGCTTAGCCCTCATCATTTGCAAATTCTGCATAGGCTGCTGAGGCTGCATTTTCTTCTCTTTCATTTTAGCTCTTAGCATCAGAAATTCTTCTATGGCATGGTCGAATTGTCTACAATATTGTCATGAAGGGTGTGTAGGATTCAAGAAGTCTTGCGTGAAGTGCTCTGGCTGTCCGCAGTTGTAGTAGATAATCTGACCACAACCTCTACTAGGTCCTCTTACTCATCCTTGTCCTAGGCCTTCAAAACCCCCACATGCTCCTCCTGCGCTTTGATCTGGAGGTTGATTTTCTGCTTGTATATGGTAAGAAGCGATTCTTTCCATCGTTAGCTCATAACTTTGACAGTGGCACTCATCATGGCCTACAGATTTGCAAAAATTGCAGAACAGCTTTTGGGGTGTTTGAAAAAACTGTTGAAGTATGTGGTAGTTATCCGTCACATGTTTTCCAATGAGTTGAAAAATGGTGCACCATAGCACAACTCCCGTGCTTGGCCTCACTGGGACTTCTGGCTTCAGGGGGAATGCCCCCCTTGTAATGTAATTCGTGTAGACTGGACAATGATCTTTAACGTGCTTGTGGCCTTTTTACACTTCAATAACCAAACCTTTGCGTGCACTTCTGGCTTAGTCTCCCTTTCTTTCCTTAAACACTATAATTCTAGGTGGAAGCTTGCTAACTGCAAGTGAATTTAATATAACCCTAGGTTCATATCCTGAATAGGTGATACGTGCAACCTCGTCACGATTGTTGGCTTGAGGGGGCCTCACCGAGGTTCAAAGTTAGTTAGACAAACAAATCCCTACACGGTTGGCCCTTTCGGCATTAGCTCGCAGAGCGCAAACTGAAGTCTCACCCAAAGAAGTATGGGTGGATTCTGGAACCAAGTTTCCGTACCCAGAGATGGTTGTGATATCGGTTTATTCCCACTATACCGGACTTTGTACAGGTTGCCTAGCCCTCTGTTCCACCCTTCAGTACCTTCGCAAAAGGGTACAATGGGTATCCACATAACCCTAACTTGCGGCTCAGGTACTTTCGTGCTCCTAGGGCAGCAAACTGCAATATCTCCAAAACTACACTAAGTGTCTTACTTATCTTATTAACCGATCTTAGTTAGATTTGCGTAAACAGATGTTCTTACTTGCGTTCACTTAACTAACATATTTACATACATTCACGCATCATATAAGCATTATAAGTGAAATTCATACTCAACATAACAAGATGCATAAACAGGAAATAAAGATGGAGAAATTGTAGAATACTTCTCTTTATTGATAATTCCGGATGATTACAGACTCGACCCACCCTGTGCACTCAGCTGCAGGGGTCTATGCACTCAGTTGCGAACTTCTACTCTAGGCCTCTGCGTACTCAACTGCAGAGACTCTACCTACGCTATGCCCTAAACTTAGACTTCTACCTTAGAGCTATCTTTCATACATCATACCTTCATGTGTCTATCTTCTATTCTTTTTTCTTCTTTCAAACTACTTAGAGCTTAGCTCTATTTATACAATCCCATGGTGTGCGGACCATGGGCAGATCTTTTATAGCCGACATTACATTTCCAAAATAAGGGTAGACAACCCTATGACTCTTTAACACCTACACACTCCGCAACCAAAAAATGTGGAGTATTTACACTTGGATTACAAAATTTGACCAAAATATGGGCATTTAGCCCCAAAACTACCCTTGGGGGATCCCGCACCCAACAGGCCCCCAACACAAACATCGTGACTCGCCCTCGAGTCACTCTGTAGGCACGTAGATCTTAGCGTGAAGATCTCCCAACTCTGTCTGGATGACTGCAACCTCGACATCACACTAAATGGCCACTTGCTGGACTTCTTCCACTCTCTGCTCAGTGACTGCCGCTAAACTGCCACCCTAAATTTTCTACTGATTTTCCTGTAGTGTCGTGAGCTTTATTTTAATGGAAGTTGTGATCGTATATGCCTTGTTTATCCATGGTTGTAAGTGCACTTTTAGGACCGCTTCTTTGTGTCGAGTGGCATCCATTTGTTCCTTAAGCACCTTTGCCTCCTACATCCGTACGAGCCTCTATGTAAGGGTGACCATCTACACGGTCCCTTTGACCTCATCATATCTTTATTGTATCTCATGCATCACTGTCTCCAGATGCTCTAGATTCGTGTCCTCTTGCACGGTGGTCAGGACCTCAAATAACTATTCAAAAAGTCGCGTGCAGTCTGCTACTGCATTGTCGACCACTGCTATTGTTGTTGTAACAGCGGTGGAACGTTGTTCCCTAACTTCTAATGGAGTTGAAGGCTAAGCCCTCAACTGAAATTCTGCGATCTGCAGTTTCAGCTCCAGCTGAATCTTGGCCATCTTTGTGTGAACATCGTGCACCCCTATGGCCAACTTGCGAATGCGTGCCTCAACTAGTTCTTCTACCTGAATTTCCAACTTCAGGACCATTCAGCATGCTTCCTCCACTACCTGCATGATTTGCTTATTTTGTTCCATTGCCTCATTGCGATGCAAGCCCAACTTCTCGATATTGATGCGCTACGCACTCATCACCTGCAGAGTGCGACTCTCCTAGGCCCTAAGTTCTGTGGTGACTCCATCCTATAAGAGGTGGAGCGTCTCTGAAGGGAGCACGGTCATATTCAATCCCACCCCTTTCAGGCTATTGACTGTGGTCCTGTCGGCCTCATTTTCTATAGTAAGTGCCCCATCTGGTAGCAGTATCGTGTTGGTTAGCCTTGTGTGCAACATCTCCATGGCAGCTGAAGTGCCAATCGCGAGGCTAGTGGACATTGTGCCAGCCTGTGGAGTGCGAGCCTACAACTCTTACAGCTCTATCTGGAGAGCCTCTAATACCAATTGTTGCTACTCTTCAAACTGTTGGAGGGCCTCCTCAGTGACATCTCTCACCATTTCTCCAATATTGTGCAAGTCCCCCTGAGTGCGGGTGATTAGGTCCAAGGATGTCTTTGAAGCCTTGGTTTCTTCTGTGAAACTGCCTTCTCTTACATTCGTTGATGCTTGAGTTGGGTGGATGTCATCTACGGGTCCACACCACCTTGTTCTGTTGGCTCCTTTGTTTCTGCCTCAGCCTCGGGCGAAGGTGACTTCTGTCTTTCACACTCTTCTCCTCTTGTCTCTAGTTGTTCTGCCAATTTCAGGGCATTGTGCGCTACCTAGGTCTTAGCCTCTCTTTCCTCTTTTCTGTGCTTCTCAGCCAGTTGTGCCATTTAGAGCTTTGTTTCTTAGTTCTTACACTGCACGGAGGACATGTTTGTTTCCACTGCGGAGCCCGTTGCAGTGCACCACTCCGGCGGCCAAGACTCAAGGACTGCAAAGATAACATCATCCATTGCCTTATAAGGTAAGCTATGTCATGTCTTCATGGGGTCCTTCCGCTCTCTGATAAAGACATGGTGGAAATCCTCTTTGAACTCTACAAAGCTCTGCAAACTAGCATATACTATGGGCGACAACCGCGACTTGCGATTGATCCCCATCTAGATACTTATCTCCATCAAGATCCAAAATATCTTGCTTTCTTTTATGCACTATGCATCCTTGGTCGCCCACAATGAAGCATACTTCGCTGCCTCTAGAAGGTCCGAGGAGACCGAAGGGAATTGGCTGTCTTATGGTAGCTCCCATGCCATCAGTACAATCGACATCAAGATCCATGCGTAGTGGAACGTCTTGCCCTGCTCCTATGCCTTGCGATAGTTCGCAAGGAACTTGTCACGTAGATGATTCGCCCAGTTGAACTGGACTCCTTCAGTTCATTGGGCTGCTAATGCAATCAAAGGCACGGGCACCTCATCCGCATGGCACTTCCGCATCACCTTCCTTGCTAATATTTGCATTGCTACCTTCACTGTAAGGTTGCTAATGCTGGAGATGGCATATCCCTGCTTCTTCTTCTCCAACTCAAATTTCTTCTTCATAGCTTCCACGAGGGCCAACTCACCACCTTTTCCTTTTGATATATTGGCTAGATCCTCCCCTGAGTAAGGCAGCTGTGTGATCTGATGGATCAAGTGGTCTATGATGGGAATGGGCTCCTCCAGCCATAAACACCCACCATGCACCAAGCAGAGTAGCTGCCTGATGACGAAGACGATCATTGGGGCACGGTGGTAATGCGGTACCCAAAGCAGGTTGAGTAGCCCGGCTTTCTCTACACCCTTGAGCCATGTTCGCAGCTCTAATTCAATTGTTCCAGCAGTTGTGTCAATCAGTCGGTGCATTAGCTTCTCAGTCTCTAAATGAGGGAATTTCGCGTGCTCTGTGAGGGCCCAACCTTCGAACTTTAGTGCAGGAACTTGCCCTAGGCACGACCCCTAAAAAACAATGTCATCCAAGAGAAACAGAGTTTGCAGGGAGATATTTCTCTCGTCTATGTCCTTTGGCACCTTAGCTTTGCCCTTGTGCGGAGGAACATATTCCGGTAACCTAGTAATAGGGTCCGCACCCTGGGTTTCAACTTCCATTTTGAAATCCTCCTCATTTGCCAGGATTTCTTCAGATTCTTCCTCATCTGCCTCTAGATTAATGGCCTTCCCTTTTTCTTGCAAAGTGAGCTTGGTCCTCTATGGGTTTCTTGGTGAGATGCACACCGTTAGCATAGTTTGCTTATCCTTCTTTAGTCTCGGCGTCCTGGGTGATTTAGAGACTTCGACTACCACTTCGACACTCTCGGCGGTAGCTTCTACTACCTCAATTTCCTACATGACTTCCTTAGCTGTCATTGCTTCTGTGTCCATGGCTTCTGCGGATGCCGACATCATTCTATCTAGGAGGTACTTCATCTCCTTCGGCAATCTCTCAAACACTGAACTTGCTCTCAAAGCCTCAAAATTCGCATGGTCTATACACACCTGATAATGCAACAACTGAATTTTCAAAATGCTGTGTTTTTTTGCTGGACAACCACCAGTGATTTATAGGGCCTTTTGAATTCAAATCCGACCGTTTGCCCCACATTCGGCCCATTAATTCTAGATTGGCGGCAGATTTTCAAGAATTTAATCCATAAATTTCACCTTAAATGCTTGCCTCCTGCACCATTTGGCCACAATCCAGCCATCAAATCGTGAATAGTGACTTTAATGGTCACTTTCTAGCAGACCTGCACACTATTTCCACGAGTAGTGCAGCTGCCTTCATACTATCGCTGACCCTGTGACACTTCCCTACTTCAAGAAATCCTAAAATTGTGCAGCTCCCCAACTTGGGCAGTGTAGTTTATAGTCTCGTGCCTCCTTTCAGCTGTCTGGAGCACTAAGACTATGCTACTTTGATTTAGTCACATGGTCAGACCGCCGGTGTATGGCTTCAAGCGACTGCCATTCACCTTTCCTGGGAAGGGTTCTCCATTTAACTTGACCAGCTGTACTGCTCCTCCATTGGTAATATTCTTAATAACATAAGGCCCTAATTTTTGGCATTATGATAAATGTGTTGTATTTGATGGAAACCCACTTGTAGCAGAACAACTCACTTGTACATGGTAACTAGATGAATCTACAGAAGGGATATCAGATGTGACAGAATGCATGACAATAGGATTTATAGATGTGATGAAATGTAGGGCAGCTTCAAGGAATCGGTTCAGAAGGCAACTCTCTCAGATGAAAGATTACAGTATAGTAGGTAAACAACAAAAATGAAGAAAGAAAGATATATGCAGGTTCACTATATACCAAGTCGCGTATACGAAATGTTATACGTAGGATCACTATATACAAAGTCGCGTATACACGCAGGTTAACTACATACAAAGATGCGTATAACGTACACACACATTTTCATAGAAGGGAAGGTACGTACATGTCAGAAACTAAGTTTTGGTCCGTGGTATTTGGACCATGGTATTTTGGTATTGGTCCATGGTATTTGGTCCGTGGTATTGACCCCAGGTATTGGGTCCAAGGTATCTGTCCTATGTGGTTTTGGACCATGGTATTGAGAGAGGCCTAAACCTATACAAGGAGATGAAGATCATTAGGCCAAGGTGCAAGTGTGTAAGTGATGAATATCTGATGAAGTGTGAGATCCAGTGTGCAGGTTATGGGTTTATGATGCTTTGCTTGATCTGAGCCAAGGAGGAATCTCAACGGTTGATGGAGGACAAGATCTAATGATGAATCGAGATCTTATGGCTTGGAATGAATCATCTATATATGGTTTGATCATGCTTATTCTAGATCTATATATTGATGCATGTGATGTTCTGTAAATATTATGATCTGGGTATAACTGAAGTATGGAATAACTGCAAAATTATGAATGAATATTTACAGATGTATACGCTAGTTGAATTTTGATAAAAGTGCGTATACATGCAGGTTAGACACATATAAGTAGCGTATACCATATGAACTACTATGCTTGAAGTTACAGGTGATTCTGGTTGTTGATGCAAAGTTCTAAGTTCTGGTCATTGTTTACTAGTGACAGTATTCAGCATATTCAAATTGGTTGATTGTGATTAGCTTCAGTGTTGATGGATGAGATCTAATAATGGATCATGATCATAATGACTTATCTTTATGTGATCTGATGGACTAGATCTGGTTGCTAACACATGTATTATCCTTTTGTATGCAATGATCTAGGTATGTCTGAAGTTAGGAAGTGTAGCAAAGTTATAAGTAAGTATTTGATGACATATACGCTGGTTTGCTTTGGTGAAGTTGCGTATACACGCTGGTTCGACTCTTCCAAGTAGCGTATGCACTCTAATGTATGGTTTTTGACGATACAGTTTGCTTTGAATATTGTTGCAGAGTTCTAGGTTCTGCTCTATGTTCTGGCGACTGTGTTTTGATGACAGGGTTTCAGTGATTAAGTTTTTGGGTGATTCAGAGAGTTATGATTGAGTATTCAATGAATGGGTAATGCAATAGTTGTATTATAGTGGTGATTGATTTTGAGCTTCAATGTTGTTAATGGGTCCAGTATGAAAATTGGATGAAACGTGGTCTTCAGATTATGGTGTTGTGTTCCAAGAGTATTCAGTCTGAAAATTTATGAAACGTGGTACCTGGAGGAAGAAAGAAGGTCATAGCCTTTTGTAGGTTGGCACCTACATACTAGTAAATATATTGGCTAGTACAAGAGCTAGGGAGTTGTAGCTCCTTTCCAGTAGAAGCTAGAGAACGAAAGAAGGTTGTAGCCTTCTGCATGTAGAAGCCTGCATACTGGTATGAGTCTGCACTAGTATATTGTTGTAAACAGATTTTCTAATTATTAAAAGAAGATAGAGACGACAGCAGTAGATGGTTTTTACCCACATTGGGTTTCCACCTTACATCTTGGTGTTCATGTGTGATGCTTATGTGTGATGGTTCTTTCTATTATTAATTGCACATGGTTACTGTTTAATGTTTAATAAAGTACTGATACTCAGATTAAAGATCAACATATGATGAATTAACAGAATCATTAGTTTGTTGGATATACGCTTGTTTCCTTAAACATAGCTGCGTACACACGTGGGTTGCTTTCATTGAAGTAGCGTATATGAAATTGAGTAAGAAAAGAAAAAGATTATTGACTTGACTAATACTGATTCACCCCCCCACCCTCCTCTCAGTATTGTTTCCAACAATTGGTTTCAGAGCAGGTCCTTTGGTAGAAGCATGATCCCTTGAAGGAGATTCGTAGAACAATGGGAAAGAAGCTAAAGAAGAAAGCGCCTAAGAAGAAGAAGACATCTTAGAGGAACTATGATAGTGAGAGAATAGATTGGGGAATATGTGGAAGCAACACTTCAGATTCAGAATCACCTGAGAATAAAGATGAACAAGCAAAAGAACTATGAGGTATGAGTTTGTTATCCTCTGGTGATACATTTCTCCATCCATTTGAAGATGATGAAAGTGATAGCGAAAAAACTGAATTTTCTCTTATGAGTGAGGAAGAAAGATATCAAATAGAGGCAGAATTCAAAAGGCTTATAGACAAAATTAGAGATCAACGAGATCTATTGGACAAAAGGGAAAGTGCCTCCAAAGAAGAAGCTACCAAACTAAAAGCTCAACTAGAGGAAGGAAACAAGGTAAGGAAGCAATTCAAGGAAAAGGAAGATCAATGTCAAAAGCTATAGGATGAAGTGACATCATTAAGAAATGAAGTAAATGAAAGGAGCACAATAATCAAGAAACTCAGAGATAGATCCAGTTACTATGAATGTCTTGAAGCTAAGATCCTCTTACTAAAAGAAGATCTCGAAGAATCAAATAAGAAGAATAAAAAACTAGTCCAAGCTCTTGAAAAACAAGAAAACGAAGTTCTTGAATTAAGACATCAGTTGGAAGAAGGAAGAAAGGTTGAAGGAATCATGAAGAAGCAATATCTTGAAAAGGAAGAGAAACATCAGGTTGAGGTAAATATTCTAGAAGATAAATTATAAGAAAAGGATAAGCTCTTACGATTTCAAGATAGTACTAAGATCTTGGATGATATTCTTAGTAGTCAAAGGTCTCCTGCTATCAAAACTGGTCTTGGTTTTCATGAATCTGTTGAAGGTGAATCCAGTTCATAAAGTAAGACAAGGAACTCTAATGCAAAATCTGAAATGCTCAACAAGGAGATGAGAGGTCAATCCCATCAACAACCAAGGAAAGAAATTCTTCAAAGAAAATATTTTACTCCTAACTATGGAAGTGATAGTCGGTTATTTCATCAAATGAATAATGTTGAATGTTATATTTTTGGACATGGTGCAGCCAGATGCAGAAGTAGAATGGTTCAAGACCATCACACAGAAAGATCATCACATTCCAGGTACTTTAAGGGATATTGTTTTTCTTGCAATATGTTTGGTCACAAAGCCATTGATTGCTATAGAAGGAATATGAAACATATGAGATGTTATGCATGTAACAATCTTGGACATATAGAAAAGGAATGTAGGAACAAAGTACGGGCACCATACCAAAAGGAGAAAACATCATCACACTTGAAGATATGGAAGAAGAAGGAAGTACAGTTAGAAAGATGTGGCACAGCACAATGTCCAGACATGACAGACTCAGAGGGAGCTGAAAGTGTGAAACTTTAGTATTCTAAGTCTCATACGCAAGTTTCATGAAGAGAAGTCGCGTATATGCGAGTTAGACACTGCACAGTCGAGTATATGTTAGTTTGAGGAAAAGAAATGGGACAGACTTAGGAAAAAGGGTCTGATATGGTTCAGGCAATTATTTTCTCTGTTTGATGATGGTTACAATCTGCTGATAATGTGTGGAAATGTATTGATACTCATAAGATGTTGTTTTTTATCCTCACAAGTTAACTTGATGTATATCTGATTGATGATGATGCCTTGATACTTCTTGCTGATATATGCATGATCAGATCTGACAGTGAACGGATGGAACAAGTTCAAGGGGAGAAAATGTTATGCTTCTAATAAAGCATTGTTGGCATTATGTTTAGAAGTCTTTAGTACCTAATCAATGATGATGATGCTTATATGACTAAATGATACATCTTGCTATGATATGGTTATGAGTTGCCCATGACAAAATCTCATATGATTCTTGGGGCCACATAGTTGGTGTTCAGATCAGATTTATGGATGATTCTCTATCGATGCATATATACACACTTCATTATTTGATGATGAGTCACTCATTTCTTTATGCTGCCGTTGTCAGGCCTTCAAAGATGCATAAAGATCATATAGTACAGTTATGATGCGAGATTCTTATAGTTCTTGGCTCTCACATGGTTGAGGATTGCTGCTGTTGATGATATCAAGAAATCTTGACAAATGACTATAAGATCATGGCTTGCTAGATACATATTGATATCTCTTTTATGGATATATAGTATGATGGATACATAGATGACTACTTAAGTTTCATATTGTTTGTTGGCCAAGAGAATGGTGTTATTACAAGTCGCATGGAGACATAGCTATTTGAAGACATGGCCTACTTAATCACTTTGAGTTCTTACCTTATGATGATAGGTTGATACTCACATATGTTTATTATCATTGTTGATGGTTATCAGATGTGGGATGTTCCCTAGTGATGATACATGGTTGATATATTGAAGGTTCTTTCATATTGTTATTAAAGACAATGCTATGATCATAGATGATGACTATGGTGTTTTCACATACAAATTATATGATGTGAATGATTGGAGATATGCCATATGCTGAGGTTATGATAAGTCTCTTTCTACTAAGTAAATGAAGCAAGCTGAGAGGATTAGTTGATATCGTTATGCAGACATACTTTGTCACAAGTTGACACTGTCATGGACATATATAGGTTGCTGGTCTGGATGCTGCTGACAGATGCTTATGGAGCATAAAACATACATTGTGTACGATAGTTGCTGATGACTATCATGGTCTTGTTTAGATATTTGGTCTCTGTTACAAATGTCATATATATCATTTGATGTAAAGGTCATATCAATACCCTTGATGTAATAGTTTGTCTCTGTCTATTGTAGTCTTTTGATGAATCCCTTTTGGTCATATGATGTATTTTGTACCCCCACTATGCATGGGAAGGATGATGTAGTATTTCAGTCATGTATAAACAATTAGTATGGTATATCCCCACTTGGTTGGGTAGACGAGTCAAGTTTATCCCCACTTGGTTGGGAGAATGAATGTATGTATGAGTTATTGGTGATAGGAAGGTCAAACTCACATAGTTAAGTTATAGAGTCATGTTATTTTCTTGAAAATATTTGCAGACTCTGCATGTGCTCAGGGGGAGCATGGATGATATAGTACATCTTAGCATGAACAAAGGGGGAGTTCAATCAAAAAATTCAGCATGTGCCTAGGGGGAGCATGATTAATATTCAGCTATTCAGATATGAAAGTCTTCTGCTCTTAGGGGGAGAAGATCTTGGTCTTCCCTTTGCCCTTGATGTCAAAGGGGGAGAGTGACTTGGTGTTGTTGTTGCCATCAAGTCCAAAGGGGGAGATTTTTGGCATTATGATAAATGTGTTGTACTTGATGGCAACCCACTTGTAGCAGAACAACTCGTACATGGTAAATAGATGAATCGATAGAAGAGATATCAGATGTGATAAAATGCATGATAGTAGTATTTATAGATGTGATGAAATGCAGGGTAGCTTCAAGGAATCCGTTCAGAAGGAAACTCTCTCAGATGAAAGATCACAGTATAGTAGGTAAACAACAAGAATGAAGAAAGAAAGGTATACGCAGATTCACTATATACCAAGTTGCGTATACACGTGTTGGACACCTAATCCTAAAGGGTTAGCGTGGAAGCCGAATGGACAAGTAGTCCAAGGGACCTTGGGATGTGAATCCCAACGGTCACCATATTGTACTATAAATGTACATCTTTTGTGAATAAAAATTGTACTGAATGATTTATCTTTCTATCTGTTTCCCGTTAACCATGTCTGTTTAACATGGTATCAGAGCCATGATGTGTGGCCTGTGTAATTGCCTTGAATAGTGCTGGTGTTGTAGCTCTGATACCACTTGTTGTAGCTCTGACCCAGAAATATTATAGATCTGATATGAAAATATAAGACAATGCAAATAAACCTAGAAATGATATGAAATGATTCTTTATTGATATCAAACCCTTAAGGTAGGGCAACACCATACGTTCACTCCTTAGGGAAGGAGAACACTCCACAAGCCATATGCTTGTTCATACAAGAATACTTCTCTTCATATCTCTCCATGTGGAGTCTCTAGCCTCTATATAGGCCTCATACATACAATACCATGCATCATTACCATGGTTTACTCATACCATCAACTAATACCATGGGCCCATTACATTATTATTCACTACTTGTGGTCCCTTACATGACATGGGTTAACCACCTTATTTATTACTATGGCCCATCCCATTATTACATTATTACCTTGGGTACCTCCCTCGGTATCAGCACCTGTAAACTTTTCTGCTTCAGCCTCTGTTTGTGTCTGATTGTCGACCATCAACTGTTCATCATCTGATATGTCAGACCCTGGAACATCTTGTGCTTCAGCCTCCTTGGACTCTATCTGTTTATTAATGGAAATATCCTGTAATGTAATTTTCTTCTTTTTATACCAGAGCTTCATGAATTTCTTCTGTACATTAATATTGATAGTGCCCACGAATTCCATCCAAGGATATCCCAAAACAACATCCATATTATCCATCTCTGAAGCATAAAAATCACCATGAAACACATATTTATCCATAGAAATCTTCAAATCCTTGTACACTTGAACATCCTCATTATCAACCTGTGTATGTTCAATTTGTTTTTCTGGGACTTGCAGTTTCTTTGCCAAGTTGACATTTATAAGATTTTGTTTGCAACTCGGATTGATAGACACAATGATTTTCTCCTTCTGAATCAATCCATGAACCTGCAATACCGAGATACCAGCCAAAAATAACCATTTTGGTTCCTTGGTTTCCTTCTTTCCTGTAAAAATAACAGCTTTACTAGGCTGTGTGTCTGTCTGTGTGTGCTTATCCACAAGATTTGATTTACGGTCAAAGCCCTCTATAAGAGCTTTGGCAAATTGGCCCTAACTTGCAAAAGGTGCATTGCGACGCTGATGCCATAACGCCCATTGCCATTGTTCACTGTCCAAATACATGGTCCCCACTCTCAACTTAGTCCAATCATCTTGGAGAAGATTCAATTTGAAATACTGGTCCATTTTTGCTAGCCATGCGGACGGGTGAGAACCGTCAAATTTATACAACTCCATCGAATTCTGATCTAGGTACGCCATCACAAAAAAAAAATTGGCGAATTTTTGAAATTGTCACAGTTTCGTCAATATTGCTCAGAATCTCTATTATAACCTGTTTTTAGAAATGGAACAACCACTCTGCATCTGCCCATGTAGTAGAAATCTTGATTTAGACACTTGAAGTTTCAGATCTGCGCTGCTACTCTCCTGCCGTCACCCAAAATTTCTGCAAAAAGAGCTGATTTTAATTCAGCGATATCTCCCTCATCCGGACTCCGATTCAACTGATTTTTTTTTTTGAATTTAGGTATTTTTTCACAAAGAATCCAGATCTACAATTATATTGTGCAGATCTTGTGCCAAGAGGTCTAGATCTGCGCCGCAAATTCGCTGCCTCGAAAAATTGTCTCCAACTCTACTGATTTTTAGATCAGCGATATCTCCTTCATCCGGAGTCCGATTTGACCGATTTTTTTTTTGAAATCAGCTATTTTTTCACAAGGAATACAGATTTGCAATCAGATTTTTCTGATCTTGAACCAAAACGTACAGATCGGATCTGCAAACTCGCCACCGAAAAAAAAATCCCTGCAAAAAATAAAAAAAATTTCTCCATGGTTTGCCCAAGAAAGTACTCTGATACCACTTGTTGTAGCTCTGATACCACTTGTTGTAGATCTAAACCAGTTTCATATAGCTCTGATACCACTTGTTGTAACTCTGACCCAGAAATATTATAGATCTGATATGAAAATATAAGACAATGCAAATAAACCCAGAAATGATATGAAATGATTCTTTATTGATATCAAACCATTAAGGTAGGGCAACACCATACGTTCACTCCTTAGGGAAGGAGAACACTCCACAAGCCATATGCTTGTTCATACAAGAATACTTCTCTTCATATCTCTCCATGTGGAGTCTCT
>APFE030103315.1:144075-154673 GCA_000404065.3 Pinus taeda | reverse complement strand
ACTAGGAAAGGCTGCTTAAGTATATATTGTACACTTCACTTCATCAGCTTACAAGCCCCGGGTTGACAATTTATGATAGCAATTTAGACAACACTAAATTGACCAAACAGTTAACTAGAGTTTTTCCAGAGTTAGTGGAGATTTCCTAGGAAAAACTGAAGAAGCCATAACTTTGGCAATTTTTGACCAATTTTGGCCCAGAAAGAGTCATTCCTAGATGATTTGGATGTTGTGAACATAATGGAATAGGTTGTAGAGGCACAAAGGCAGTTCTATATGTGATTTTTCTATGTTTAATTTTAAGAAAGCGTAGGGCCACCACGAGAGGAGGTCAAGCCTAGATCAGCTGAAGTCCAATTGCAGAGCTTGGAGAGTCATTTTTGGGGTTTTTGGGTGTTCTGAATCCAATGGAGCAAGTTTAAAATCCATTGGAACACTACATATGCATGTAATCAGATAATTGACCATTAATCCAAAGAGGCCCTAGCCATTGAAGGAGGTATAAGGAGATGTAGCCCAAGAGGGGTGAACTCCTTTATCAGCTTTGTGTTATGAGTTTTATGTGTTTTATTTCTCTACAATTTTACTTGTTGTATATGTGTTTTTAAAAAGATAATTAACCTCATACATTGCTCATAACAGATACTCAATACTTGACACATAATCCTTCACAATTTGGCTAATTTGAGACGATCCTAAACACATTTTGAATTACTGATGAGGGAGCTTGCATAGAATTAACAAGTTTTCCCAACATTTCAGATCAAGCTAGTATTAGAGCACTGTTTTGCTAATTTTAACCCTGAGATGTTTTTCCAAGGTTAGCTAGAAAATTAGCTATTGGTTTTGTATTTTTGCAAGGAGAATTTCACTGTGTGCAAGTTTATGTAATGGCATCTTCAACAAGTGATTTTTCTTATTCATCTTCCTTAGCAAGACTCTTTTATGAAGAGATGTTTCAAGAGATTATCATCATGAGAGATATGGTGCAAGAGTTGTATGAAGATAGGAAGGAGAACACTATACTTCAAGAGCAGTTGATGACCATGAAGGAGGAGAAGTAAGAGCTTCTTGAAAAGATGCATGAGATGGAGATTCAAATCCATGATGTCAAGGAAACCCTAGCCAAGTATGTGAATCAACATGAGGTATGAAATTCAAGTTTATCTTCAATTTCCTCGCAAAATTAATGTTTTGGTGCTTTTGAAAGACACACTAGAGGAATAGGGTCCAAATTATTAATGAAAATGAGCTATGAAGGTAAAGGGTTAGGCAAACATGCAAAAGGCATAGTTTGGCCAATTAATGTTGAGGAAAGGCCTAGGCATTTAGGTCTTGGTTATGGAAAACATGATGGAGAATGCTCCAAAGCCAAGGAGGCACATGAAGGTGTTCCAAGAAGGAATTTCATTATATTTTCATCACCTCAAGCTTGTGAAGTTTTTTTTCATGAGGAATGCAAAAGTTTTATACCCACTTTGCAAGACGATGCTCATAAGCATGCAACTAGTGGAAATGGAAAATAAGAGGAGGTTGAAAGCTCTAAGGTCATTGAAACCATTGTTGGTATCCCAAAGGGATCCACTGCCTCATCAACTTCACCTCCTCAAGAAGGTGACAAAGGTGAATTTGCAAGGTATAAATCTGCCTTTAATCAAGTTTCTTTTGATTGTGATAAACATGGTAAATCTTCACATATGATTTGGATAAAGTTTACATGTTCTTTTTGCGGTTTGAATAACCATACTGTCTCGAGGTGTTGGAAGAGGATAGCCATACACACGAAACTTTCATAACAAAGAGAGAGAAATCCAAAGGTCCATTAGATAATGGAAACCATGTTGAAAAGAAGATGCAATTATTTTTCACTTGTTTCCATAAGCAAGGTCATCTTGTAGACAAGTGTTGAAATTTGGATCCAACAAGTCATCCACGACATTTGAAGAAGGTGGAGAGAGATTTTGGCAAGAATGGAAAAGAGGATTCCATAATTGATGTGGGTCAGGATGATACACATGATGAAGTGCAACTCAAACAAGAACCATTGAAATGGTTTGGAAAGAGATGGTTAGATTTCTTAACCAATTAAGGCATTACATTTATTTTGATAATTGATGCAAATCTTGCCTTATTGATGCATTTCCTTAAAACTTGGATGTGTTTCTTTTCTCCTGAAAGTATGATGCATATTGCATGAAGCAAGATCTTGGAAAATTAGAGTTATGTTGATTCACTTAGATGTAGCAAAGATGGAAATTTTGCAATTAAAAATTTGATGCATGTTGCATTCATGAATTTTCATGTTTACGCCAGGAAGGTGTTCAAAATTTGAGTATGTTTACTCACTTTATTGCAACAAATTTGGTCATTTCAGCTATTTAAGTACTTGTACATACTAATGGGATTCTTGTACTTGTGATTGTACTTGTGAGAAAATTGAGAATTGTTATACATGCATGAGAGTTTGTGTGTGTGAATAGTGGAATTTTTTATAGTTTCATTGTGATTAAACATGCATGAGTGATTCACGTGTGTTGGTTGATTGCTTTGTTAACATGTGTGTTGTAAACTTGAGAATGTTAACCATTTGCATATGCATGAATGTCATCTTGTGTGGTCGATTGATTGTTACATGTATGTTATATCGTCTTGGAAGAGTTGATTTTATCTCCAAAGATGAAAGGGAGATGTGACAAATTGTTTCATGAGAATGTGGAATGATTTTTGTAAATCGCCAAGCTGTTGTACATGCTTTTTCTTGATTTGAAAGTCAATTGCTTTGAAGAAGCATGTTTTGTCAACTTGTGTTAAGTAAACCATCAACTAAACACCAAGATGGTTTATACACCAAGATGTAAGAATACATGGTGATGTTCACATGATATGACATTTGTTGCTTTGAAGAAGCAAAAGGAAGATTTCGTCAAGTTATATTATTGCATGAGTGTTTTTCAAGGTTAATGGTGTTTCTTGTGACAAGATACACAAGATTTTGGAAGGTCCATGCATGAGCAAGAGGCTCATGATTAGCCTTCATTCTCAAATCATGACATGAGTAGCATATTAATACTAGAGGATGATGGAACCAAGAGTGAAAGTGGACAAAAATGCCAAAAAAAAATTGCAGCCCTTATAAAATATCAAATGATCTACAATGTGATTTGATGTGTTGATGCCAAGAAGTGAAAGAGATGGAGAATGCATTTTTCTAGACGTGGAATTTGGAAGCATGGAGGTAAAATAATGGTCATTTATTTTCTTGTTATTCCTAATATCGGAACTCATTGTTGTAGTTCACTCAGATGAGCTAAACTCAGACAAGTGGTTTCCAAGGAGAATATTGCATTGAATGCATGTGTTGCAAAGGAGGAATATGATTCTCAGTGGGAAGGCCATCAATCATATTTCCAAGAACCGATGGATTGATTTGGTATAGCAGGGTGTTTAATCAGCAAGCAACCAACACATGTTGGATTGGGTTAGCAATAAAAGGAGAACATATGTTGAAGTTCCAAGCCATTTGCAAGGCAAGGCATGCTGGTGAACCCAAGTGGTTGTCATGGAGATTTTTCCAGGTAGAATTAGTTGATAGAACTTGGGAAGGAGAAGAGTATTCAACTATAATTAGATAACCATATTTTTTGGGTCCAAAATCTTGTCAGTGGGAAGGAATGATGGGAAACTGGATTAGAGGCAAAAAGTTTCTCAAAAATAAAAGTGATCAAAATCGTTGAAAACCCAAACAACTACATCTGTCTTGGCAATACGATCCCAATGCAACTTGTTTCACTCAAAACAGAGTTTGTATGAGAAAGATATCGCATTCTGATCGTTTGGTCAAACATGCATAATTTTATCACCAAGATGTTAACTAGGCATCTGTACAGTTCAGTAACCAAAAATAATATTCTAGGAAATATTCCTTGGAATACTCCCCAAAATATTCCCACAAGTGGCCCAACTAGATCATCACACTTGGCAGAACGTTATTGGTCAAAGCGCATTAGGAGGACCAATGAGAGGCTGACACGTGGCAAGCCTAGAGCCTGCCACGTTTCCTCTCAAAGGTCATGCAAAATTTATTGGTAGGCTAGGGAGTGAAACCCGTGACCTGGCCTGGAATCCATACATGCTACCGCTACACCATCACTATGTTTCTTAACTATTATGGAGCACACCTTCCATTTAAAGTTAACCTTTGGCAGATTTGGAGTTAACCACTTGCATTAACCACTAGTGGTAGCCCCTTGCATGTGACCAACATGATGCTAACTGCCAGCATTAATGTTAAATGCCAGGTAGCCAAACCACTAGCATTCATCGATGCATGTGAACACATAATCCTTAACCACTAGCATTTTATGCTAACCATGCCAACTTAATGAGCTAATCGGGTTTAACATTAATTAATTTGTGTTTATCCTTAATTAATTTCAGGAATAGTTTGGCATAGTTTTGGGTGGAGTCAAAAAATCCAGAGATAACTCCAAATTTGGCAGAGTTAACTAGAGTTTTTCTACATTTAGTGGATATTTCCTAGGAAAAAGAAAAGAAGACATAGCTTTGGCAGTTTTCGACGAATTTTGGCTTAGAAAGAGTCATTCATTGATGATTTAGATCCTCTGAACATATTGGAACATGTTGCAATGGAAAAAAGACACTTTTTTATGTGATTTTTTAACATTGAAATTTAACGAAGCTTAGGGCCATGAGGAGAGGAGGTCAAGCCTAGATCAGCTGAAGTCCAACTATAGAGATTGGAGAGTCATTTTTTGGGTTTTTGGGTCTTCTGAATCCAATGAGCAGGTTGCAAAGCCATTGGAGCACTGTAGGTACATTTAATCATAGAATTGACCAATAATCCAAAGAGGGCCTAGCCATTGAAGCAGGTCCAAGGAGATGTAGATCAAAAGGGGTGAACTCCTTTATCAACTTTGTGTTATGAGTTTGCTATGTTTTATTTCTCTACAATTTTACTTGTTTTATATGTGTTCTTAAACAACTAATTAACCTCATACATTGCTCATAAAATACACTTAATACTTGACACATAATCCTTCACAATTTGGTTAATTTGAGATGATCCTAAACACATTTTAAATTACTGATGAGGGAGCTTGCATAGCATTAACAGGTTTGCCCAACATTTCAAATCACCATTTCTAGAAAAAAAGTACTACAGAAATGGGTACCATACTATTTTATTTTCTTCAATCTAAAGGTTGTGTTTGGAAGACCCTTTCTCTGCATAATGGACTTACAAGGCATTCAAAACCTCTTTGGAAAAGAGCACATAGGCCTCATCCAACCAAGACTCTAATATGGTCTTGAGGACTACCTCTCTTCACTACACTACTTCCACTTGTTCTTTGTTAGGTACCTATAATGCTAGTGATTCCCCCATTACTATTGTCATTGTATCCCTTATTTTTATTATTGTTCCCCATAGAATCCCACTATTGTTATTTTTGTGCCTTTATATTATTATTTTTATGTCAACTTGGTTATATTGTGACCCCTTAGACTTCTATATATAGAAAGGAGGTTTTGTCATTTGTATCATCCAAGAATTGTTCATTTGTGTAATGTAAAGGAGGTTGCCTCCTCGAAGAGGCTGAATTCTAAGGCATTGATCTATAGTTTATATCTTCTTGTGAGCTAGTTTCATAACATTTGGTATCAGAGCTTTGGATTCTAGGGTTTCGGTGCTCCAAACAGGTCATCATGCATTTTCACTATAACTTGTTTTCTACGACATTTCAAAAGCAAAAGAAAAACCCATTTGAGATGAAATCGTGCTGAACATCGTGTCTGAATTTCATATCTTGTCTCACTATATTTTTGGAGATATGATCTGAGGAAGTTAGGGTTTTTGCAAGCTCCAAAATTTCATCTAAAACAGGTCATCATGGAATGTTTGCTATAACGCTTTCTCTACGAATTTTCAAAAGGAAAAAAAAATCAATTTGAGAAGAAATCAGTTTGAACCTCGACTCCAATGTTTGGATATTTTCTCACTATATTGTCATAGATATAATCTAAGGAAGTTAGGGTTTTTGCAAACCCCCGAATTACATTCCAAACAGGTCACCCTAGGAAAATCATCATAATATTCTCTCTAGGCATCAGATGGAATGTTCATCAGAAGTTATAGAAAGAGGATGGACTGTAGTCTTTTGGGTACCATTTTCAAAACCTAAAGTTGAAACAGAGACCCACAACACATCGTACAAGTTCGCTCTACTGAACAAGTATATACTCAGGGCATCATGGGAGATTTGGCATAAATCTTCATTGGAGAATCCAATCTTGATCAGACTTGCAAAGTTAGAAATATTAATCAAAGGGTTAACGCAAGAAGAAATTTCAGACCTTGGAGATACAAAATTATAGAAATACATCAGATTCAATATCAAGCTCCTACAAAGTGAAAAAAAAAGGTGTGTAGTTTTTTTTTAATTTTTGCATAAGCTTGGTTTGAAAAATTAGTTTGAAGGAATTCAAAGGGCATAGTGAAGCATTATTATCAGTAATTGACACCCTGAAGAAAGAAAATGGAAACACGTAGTAAGAAACCTGAAAGCTCTAGCATGAATCATGAAAAAGAAGAAGAAATCCGACATGATATATCAAAATTATGAGACCAAGTGCAAAAAATGTCACTCACACAAAAGGTAACAGAATCTTAGATGGATGGTTTAAAGAAAGACATAGAAGCTAAGATGTATGGTGTGGAAGCTAAGATGGATGGTTTAAAGAAAGGTGTGGAAGCTAAGATGGATGGTTTAAAGAAAGGCGTAGAAGCTAAGATGAATGACGTGGAAGCTAAGATGGATGGCGTGGAACCTAAGATGTATGACGTGGAAGCTAAGATGGACGATTTGAAGATAGATTTGAAGACAAGCATGGAATATTTGAAGACATATTTGACAAAGTTTCTAGAAGAAATGCTTACTAATGGTGAAAGGGTAGTAAAGGAAACTCATGATGAGAACAAAATAAATGTTAATCATGATTTGATAGACTCTAACATTGGATCAAAGAACCACCATGTTCCAAAGATCGATATGAGGAAGTTTGATGGCAAGGATCCCAGAACATGGATACTATAGATGGATCAATTTTTCGATCTCCATAATGTGCAAAACACACAAAAGGTATGCATTGCAACTTTATATTTGGAACCAAGTCAGTTTGTATGGTATTAATGGCTTTACTCTTGTAAACAAATTGTCACTTGGGCTATTTTTACGGATGAAATGATAGCACATTATGAGGATACAAAAATCAACACTTTTTTTAGCCAATTGATAAATCTAAAACAAAATGGTTCAATGATGGAGCACATTGAGGACTTCCAAAAATTGAATATAAGGGTAAAAGATATTTTAGAGGAGCATAGGGTTGATGTATTCATAGGGAACTCAAAAGATAACATCCAACATGAGGTTCACCTTTGGGAACCATATTCATTAGAGAAGGCATTCAGGTTGGCAAAAAAATGGGAATCAAAATTATGGAAACAAGGAGGCCTACCACTCACAATCATAAAGATGGAAGTGTTGTTTCCCCTAGCCATCCACAACCTACAAGGTTGACACCATAACAATTGGAAGAAAAAAGGGCAAAAGGGCTTTGTTATAGTTGTGATGGCAAATACACTAAAGGTCATAAGTGTGCTGAGAAGAAATTATTTTACATACATTGTGAAGAGGAGGAAGAAAAGGAACTAGAAATGTCAAAAGAAGAGGATATACACCAGGAACAAACCCTAAAAAAAGAACAAATGAATCCAACCATATCTTGTAATGCATTGGATGGAATTACCACTCCTCAAACTATCAAGATAGAAGGGCATATCAAGAAGAAAAAGGTAATAGTGTTGATTGATTCGGGAAGTACCCATAATTTTATTCATTGTAAGATAGCCAAGGAATCAAATTTCTTCCTATATCTAGCACCAGAGTGTCAAGTGATGGTTGCAAGTGGAGGAACAATAAATTGCTCAAGAAAGTGCCATAATATCAAGCTATCCATGGAAGAATATGTGTTGAATAACCCAATGCTTTCCATTCCAATGGGTGGTGCTGATGTTGTACTAAGAGTCCAATGGCTACAATCCTTGGGTACAATAGCTTTTAATTTTCAAGAAAATTTCATGAAATTCTTTGCAGAAGGAAAGGAAGTTGAATTAAGGGGTATTGCAGGGAAACTAGGAAAGATAATCAGCTCTAATGGAATGACAAATCTTCTAAAGAAAGAACAATGAGGCACAATTGCACAATTATGTTCACTAGAGGTTCCCACATCGAAATCATCCATTTATCATGATCTCCAAAAAGTCTTGGACAATCATTCCAAGGTATTTGAGACTCCCAAAGGCCTCCCACCTATTCGTGATCATGATCACGCTATCAATTTGATTCCAGGAACTGTTCCTCCAAACATCAGGCCTTACAAATATCCCTATGTCCAAAAGAGTGAAATTGAACGTATGATTACAGAAATGCTAGAGGATGGTATAATTTAGCCTAGTCAAAGTTCTTTCTTTGCTCCAGTAGTATTGGTTCACAAGAAGGATGGATCATCGTGCATGTGTCCATATTATAGGGAGCTCAACAATCTCACTACTAAATATAAATTTCCCATTCCTATCATTGATGAATTATTGGATGAATTGCATGGATCAATTTACTTCACCAAGATCGATCTTTGTTCAGGATATCATCAAATCAGAATGAATATTGAAGACATTCCAAAAATAGCATTTAGAACTCATGAGGGTCATTATGTATTTGTGGTCATGCCTTTTGGCCTTACTAATGCACCTTCTACATTTCAAGATTTGATTAATTCCATTTTCAAACCCTTCCTTAGAAAATTTGTGTTAGTATTTTTTGATGATATACTAATCTACAGCAAGTCTTGGAAGGATCATGTCCAACATTTTGACATGGTGCTCAAACTATTATAGGAGAAACAATTATATGCAAAAATCTCCAAATGTTTCTTTGGAGTACAAGAGGTGGAATATATGGGTCATATTGTATCTCATGAAGGTGTTAAGGTAGACCCGTATCTCATGAAGGTGTTAAGGTAGACCCTAGAAAAATTAAAACCATTAAGGAATGGAAAATCCCCACATCCATAAAGCATCTACGAGGAAGTCTCGGGTTGACAGGGTATTAATGCAAGTTTGTTAATAATTATGGGAGAATAGTAGCACCTCTAACAACATTATTGAAGAAATATGCATTCTCATGGACTTCGGAAGCAACAAAGGCCTTTGAACATCTTAAAGAGGCAATGTGCCAAGCACCGGTCTTAGCTACACCGGGCTTCACAAAAACCTTCATTGTGGAATGTGATGCTCCAGGAAATGGAATTGGTGTTGTTCTAATGCAAGATGAAAGACCCATTGCTTTTGAAAGTCGTCCAATCAAGGGAAAGTATTTACACAAAGCTATTTATGAGAAGGAAATGTTGGCAATACTACATGCACTTAAGAAATGGCGACCCTACCTAATGGGAAGACACTTCAAGGTAAAACCAGATCATGATAGTCTTAAATACTTTTTAGAACAAAGATTATCTTTAGAAGAGCAACAAAAATGGTTCACAAAGATGTTGGGCTATGACTTTGAAATCAACTACAAAAAAGGGAAGCAAAATGTTTTGGCAGATGCACACTCAAGAAAGGATGAGGATGTGGAAGCATTTCTTTTCTCCATTTCTATTATCCAACCAAATTGGATAAACGAAGCAAGGGATGAATGGAAGAATGATGAGGAAGTGTGGGTACTCATTAAAAAGATACAACAAGATCCTAGTACATCTGATACATTTAGATGGAAAAATGATTCTTTATGGTACAAGGATCAGTTATACCTATGTAAGAATTCCCAACTCAAACAAAAGATTCTTGTGGAATAGCACACCTTTCCCTTAGGAGGGTACTTATGATTTCTAAACACCTACCACGGGGTTAAGAAGGATTTTTTTTGGGTTGGCCTTAAATTGGATATTTAAAAGTTTGTGGCGGAGTGTTTGGTTTGCCAACAAAATAAAGTTGAAACAATTAAGACCCTAAGACTATTAGAACCTTTATCGATTCCAAGCCAATGTTGGGAGGAGGTTTCAATGGGTTTTATCACAGGTTTACCTAATTCCGAAGGAAAGAGTGTTACACTAAAATTTGTCACCATGACTATCTACAGTTAGTATGGCTCTATCAACAGTCATACTATCCTCCTTGGCAAGTCTCATACCTCTACTCTCCATGTCAAACTTCAAAAAAGAGAGAAAGTCATTAAAAACATGTTTATCTCTGGGTACGCAGTTTCTCTCTACCTTACCTGCATGTACGCATCCCAATTTCATAATACCTGCGTACCTGTACGCTCTGTATGTAAAGGGGTGGGTGCATACTCCTGTAAAGGTCAAAAGGCACGAGTTTCATCTTAAAAAAGTTACTTGTGGTCATTTCTAGAGCATTCTAGAAGCTTGTTTGACGTGTATTGGGTGCCTCCAGATGGTTCATGTATCCCTATGAAAGAGGAACTTATCCCATCAAGAGGGGAGCTATCCCATCCAAAGAG
>APFE030103315.1:94138-110870 GCA_000404065.3 Pinus taeda | reverse complement strand
GGGAGACCTTTGGGAGTCTCAAATACCTTGGAATGATTGTCCAAGACTTTTTTGAGATCTGGAGAAATAGATGATTCCGATGTGGAAACATCTAGCGAACATAATTGTGCAATTACACCTCTTTGTTACTTTTTTAGAAGCTTTGTCATACCATTAGATTTGATTATCTTTCTTGGTTTCCCTGAAATACCCCTTAATTCAACTTCCTTTCCTTCCATATAAAATTTGATGAAACGTTCTTGAAAATTAAAAGCTATTGTACCCAAGGATTGTAGCCATTGGACTCCTAGTA
This sequence comes from Pinus taeda, assembly GCA_000404065.3. NCBI lineage: Eukaryota > Viridiplantae > Streptophyta > Pinopsida > Pinales > Pinaceae > Pinus > Pinus taeda. The sequence goes on along the minus strand of APFE030103315.1, from coordinate 110,578 downwards.
CAACATCAGCACCTCTCATTGGAATGGAAAGCATTGGGCACTTTCCAGAGAAATTTATTGTTCCTCCATTTTCAACCATCACTTGACACTCTGGTGCTAGATATAAGAAGCAATTCAATTCTTTTGCTACCTTACAATGAATAAAATTGTGGGTACTTCCCGAATCAATCAACACTATTACCGCTTTCTTCTTGATTTGTCCTTCTATCTTGATGGTTTGAGGAGTGATAATTCCCGCCAATGCATTACAAGATATGTTCAGATTCATTTCTTCTTTATCTAGGCTTTTTTCTTGGAGTATATCCTCTTCTTTTGACCCCTCTTGCTCCTTTTCTTCTTCCTCTTCACAACCTATGTAGAATAATTTCTTCTCAGCACACTTGTGACCTTTAGAGTATTTGCTATCACAACTGTAACAAAGCCTTTTGCTCTTTTTTCTTCCAATGTTGTGGTGTCAACCTTATAGGTTGTGGAAGACTAGGGCAACAACACTTCCGTATTTATAGATGTGAGTGGTATGCTTCCTGGTTGCCATAATTTTGCTTTCCATTTTTCTTGCTAACCTGAATGCCTTCTCTAATGAATCAGGTTCCCAAAGGTGAACATCATGTTGGATATTATCCTTTAAAGACCCTATGAACACATCAATCCTATGCTCCTCTGGAATATCTTTTACCCTTATGTTCAATTTTTGGAACTCCTCAATGTGCTCCATTATTGAACCCTTTTGTTTGAGACTTATCAATTGGCTAAAAAAAGTGTTGCTTTTTGTATCCTCATAATGTGCCATCAATTCTTCCGTAAAAATTGCCCAAATGATAAATTGTTTACGAGAGCAAAGCCATTGATACCATACAAACTGATTTGGTTCCAAATATAAAGTTGCCATACGTACCTTTTGTGTGTTTCGCACATTATTGAGATCGAAGAATTGCTCCATCTGTAATATCCATGTGGCAGGATCCTTGCCATCAAACTTCCTCATATCGATTTTTACAATATGGTGAGTCTTCGATCTAACATTAGCGTCTATGGAATCATGATTAACATTTCTTTTATTCTCATCATAAGTTTCCTTTAGTACCCTTTCACCCTTAGTGCCCATTTCTTGTAGCAACTTATTCATATTTATCTTCAATTCGTCCATGTCTGTCTTCAAATCTATCTTCAAATCATCCATCTTAGCTTCCACGTCAATCATCTTAACTTCTATGCCTTTCTTTAATCAGTCCATCTTAGCTTCTACACCTTTCTTTAAACCATCCATCTTAGCTTCTACATCTTTATTTAAACCATCCATCTTAGATTCTGTTCCTTTTTGTGTAAGGGACAGTTGTTGCACTTGGTCTTGTAATTTTGATATATCATGTTGCATTTCTTCCTCTTCTTCATGAGTCATATTAGAGCTTTCAGGTTCCTTACTAGGTGTTTGCATTTTCTTTCCTTGGGGAATCAGTTACCGATAATAATGCTCTAATATGCCCTTTGAATTCCTTCAAAATAAATTTCAAACCAATCTTAAGCAAAAATTTAAAAGAATCTACACACCTTTTTTCACTTTGTAGGAGCTCGATATTGCCTCTGATGTATCTCTATACATTCAAATCATCTAGTTCTGAAATTGTGACCTGTAGTAGCCCTCTATGTACTCTTTCCAATGCCACTAGTCTGATCTAAATTGCATTCTCCAAGGAAGAGTTATGCGAAATCTCCCATAGTGACCTGATTATAGACTAGTTCAGTAGAGTGAACTTGTACGATGTGCCACGAGTCCCTCTTTCGACCTTTGGCTCTAAAATCTATACACAAGAAACTACAGTCCGTCCTCTTTCTATACCCTCTTATGCAATTTCAATCTGATGCTCAGAGAGAAAGTTATGACGATTTTCCCCAGGTCAGCTGTTTGGAATGTAATTCAGGAGTCTGCAAAAAGAACAACTTCCTCAGATCATATCTCCGCAACTATAGTGCGAAAAGCTCTGAAATTCGGACCTGAGCTTCAGCGTGATGTCTTCTTAAATTAGTTTTTTTTTTTAGCTTCTGAAACGTCGTAGAAAAACAATTATAGAGAAAATGGCACGATGACCTGTTTGGAGTAGAAAAACCCTAGAATCCAAAGCTTTGATACCAAATGTTATGAAACCAGCTGAAGAAAAAGATAGAAAAGATAGATCAATGCCTTAAAATTCAGCCTCTTTGAGGGGGAAATCTCCTTTACATTACATAAATGAACAATTCTTGGATGATACAAATGACAAAACCTCATTTCTATATATAGAAGTCTAAGGAGTCACAATATAACCCAACCGACCTAACAATAATATTATAAAGCCACAAAAATAACAATAGAGGGATTCTATGGGGCACAATAATAACAATATGGGGATAATAGGGGCACAACAATATTAATAAGGGGTACAATTACAATATTAATGGGGTAATCACTAGTATTATAGGGACCCAACATGGATTCCAGTTATGCGACATCACACATCTCTTTATGTAGATCCTGATCCTGGCAACAGAACCATTTGTTGGCTTAGGGGGCCCTGGCAGAGGTTCAGCGTTAATTTAGCCAAACAAATCCCTACACTACTAGCCTTTTTGGCATCAATCCGCGGAGCGCGAACTAAAGTCTCACCTGAAGGAGTATGGGGGGATGCTGGAACCAAGTTTCCGCACCTAGAGATGGTAGTGATGTTGTTTTGTGCCTTAATTATGCCCTTGTGCAGATCGATAAGCCCTTTAGGGCTTGTCAATATACTTCCCTTAATTATCCTCTAGACCTTCATGAAGGCCTATGACTGTCATTCGCGGACCTTAATGAGGCAAATCAACCACTTACATGCTTCTGTAATTACTCTTACTTATGTATTTACCCAGATTGGCTTAAGTATCTGATAACTTCAATATGCATTAATATGTTCTTCGCATAAACAGATATTATTTCTTGAATTTAGATAACAATGTAAAACATATAGATTCACACATAAATATAGCATTAAATCATCAACCCATTATTAAGCATAACATAACCAAATTTATCTATAACAGAAGTAAATAGATGGAACACAGATATTTCCATATTAATCTTCTTTATTAGTTCTTCAGATCTTCTTACAGACTCTAACTACCCTGTGCACTCAGCTACAGGGTTCGCACACTTAGCTGTGGACTCTACCCCAGGCCTCTGTGCACACAACTGCAAAGCCTCTCTTCTACTCTAAAACTCTTCACTCTTTTTGGTAATGACCCATTACATTCATCATAAATACTACTACTTCTAAGGTTCTATGGCTCTCCTTTTTATACAATCCCATGGTCCACAGACCATGGGTAGATCTTCTAAAGTCAACACAACTTATATACAAGAAGGGTGGAAACCATCTATGACACTTTACATCTACACACTCTACGACCATAAATTGTGGAGACTTTACACTTTACATACAAAAACTTGGGCTTTCTACCCAAAAATTAACCCTAGGGAACCCTGTCTCAACACCTTGCATCTCTTAGAAAAATATGGCTTTGCATATGAAAACTTTCTTAAATCACTTGAATTTTCATCTCCTTGTTTGAAATTTACATAGTGTAATAGGAAAAACAGTAACTGACCCATTAACCGCATATCATTTATTTTTCATTTAAGGAACAATTGAGATCTACTATAATTAGGAGGATATTTAAATGGATCAGAAAATATCCACATCTTCTCACACTTTACATGCTCACTTGATCACTTGCACACAATTACAAATCACACACTAAGCTTCTATAAATTTTGTATTAGAAGGCATCCAATTTATGGAGCTTTTTATACATAGTTTATTTTAGCTTACATATCACACCCTAAAGAAAAGTAAGACCCTTAAAAGCAACCATAACTTGAACCATTTAAATTCCCCACGAGGGCCACCACAAAATTTATAGTTCAGAGTAGGACCACTGGGGGTAGGCATCCCATAATTCACGATGGTCATGTTACATATTTGAGGCATAGTAATTGAATTTTTAGGGAGCTAAAAATCCTTCAAATATCCCATGGAAAAGAATACCCAAGCATGGTAGAATCCTAATTTAGAGGGTGTTTGGCTTAGGTCCACTGTGTTTTGTACTCTTTGGGGCTACCTGACCCATCTAGTGCTTCGTACTGATAACTGAATACCAAGAAGCTAAAGACTTGAATGCTCACATGGGACGAAAGTATTTTAGTGGCCAAAATATAGGGCATCCTTTCCCTATAGGTGAAGATGCGGGAAACACTTGAACCTCATTTTATTACCTTAGTTGATTCTTCGGCTACTAGAAGGTGTCACCAGTACTTTCAGGTCATTTCCGCATTGACCATCAGAAAATGTCTTCGCAAGGCCCATTTATTTTGAGTGTGGTAATGATGAATAGGTCTTCATAGGATCTTTTATCATACGTAGAAACTAACGAAAATATTTTTTTTTGATTGATCACATAGGCTAAAGTTAAAGGGAATGTAATATTTTTATTATTTCTTTGTTTTATGTATGTGATTTATTATCTCTAAGAATCATCTCCTTCCCTCACAACACAAAAAGTATCACATGTTCTACTTGACACCATAGGGGACCCCATGACTTCCCATTGATCTAGACACTTTTTAAATCCCCCCCCCCCCATTACCAGGACGTGTGCGAAGTCTCCCACCAATTAGATGTAGAGGACATCATAAAACCACCATTATAGGATCTTCGTTTATCATTGAAAATTTTCTCGGGACCCCTCCCCATCAAATCACACCTTTGAGAACCCACAAGGGTCCCCACATGCTACCCCTTTTGGCAGCCCACATACCACTTCTCCGAAAATTCCACGAGGCATCCATCAAGGAAGTTCTCTTGACGCTTCCCAACAGAGGAATCCTTTACATATAACTACCCAAAATTGCTTTGCGATGGAGGAAAACTCACAAATCATGTTCTTAGCTTATTTCAACATGTTTTATTTGAGTAAGATAACCAATTACCCGATTGCACATGACTAAAATTGGCCATCCATGCCCACCAAACTCCCTTCTGACATTCCAAAATTCGAAGGGAAATAGAGAGAAGATCCAGGATAACATGTCATGAATTTTCACTTGTGGCTTTCATCTAATAGTATCATATATGATACTATTCGATTAAGACTATTTCCACACACCCTTACTGGGTTAGATACGAAATGGTACATTGACCAACCTTCTACGTCACATGGAAACTTTAGCTCCCTAGCTATATCGTTCCTCACATTCTTCCAACTCTCAGTTCGTCATGACTTGGGCCTGGATCTTCTCACCCGCTTCAAACAAATACCTGCTACACACCTATCAAATCATATCAATGAAGATTAGAAATGTTGTAGCTTGTGTAAAGCATAGTTTGAAGACAAATTCCTCAAATTATTTTTGAGATCCCTCACATCGTAAATTTTAAAAGACATGGTAAATTCATTCTTTCATAATGAGGAAGAAGCCGTCAGAAAATCTCAACAATTAGAGCTTATATACACCCAGTCTGGATATATCTATCATGTGCTTCCAGACACCCCATGCTTGCATAATTATAAAGAGACACTAGTCACATGCAAATTTTTTGATGGTTTGATAGGGTCCATAACCCAAAATCAAACCAACAACACCTACCAGTACCCTGGATACTCATTCAATGGCCTAGAATTTGATTCTACGCAACACACACCACCACTACATCATACAGGATACTACCCCAGTCAACCCATGCTAATGCAAAATACCGTGAGTAGGGTTAACCAATATCAGCCCCTACAGGGAGGCTCATACCCTCCTCCATAGGTAAACCAATACTCTAGGAATACAGGAACAATGTCCTCTTACCAGACTCCATATACCATTCAAGGGCAAGGAAATTAATATTCTCCTTTCCCTGCACAACAATAGAATAACCCACCAGTGCAAAATAATGCAAGGGTTAATCTAGTGCAACCTTCTCTTGCTAGAAAACAACAATTGAAAGAGCATCTAAACTCATCTAACCCACCTAATGTTTCTAAGAAGAAACCAAAGAGAACACCAAAGGGAGAGTCTAAACAGGGGGCATCAATTAGAAACAACCCCCGTGGGCACCATCAAGTGAAAACCCTAAACGGAATCAAAATCAGGGGTCAACCAATAACAACCCATAGAGAAAAAAAAAGAAAACAAGTCTATGGACTAATAATTCTTATTCCATCTATATTGAATATGGTCATTATACCCATAATTTTCCTCAACTCCTTAAGTTGGAAAGGATACAGGACAATAGGGGGAAGGGAGGAAAGCAAACTGCACTAATGCATGATCCTTTCCCCCATTAGGGAGTGATTAACACCCTGCAACAACCATCCCATCAAAATACCTTTCAAGGGAACCCCCATGATAATTATAATCGTGAAATTTTTATGATAGGAGAATAAATTATCGTGTAAATTTGAAATATAAGTTATGAATCTCCTCCAAAACCCAACCCATCCACCTTGACCATGACAACACCTATAGTGTCATTGACCATCCTTCGACTTCCTATAGAACCCATGTCGAAGATGGTCAAAGGAACTTTACAACAATCAGGAAATAACTCAAAATTTTTTCATAGCTATAACATAATCGATGACTTAGCATAATCTCCCTGAACTATGTTAGCATTAGAGGCCCTACAAACATGCCCAACCCAATGGAAATCCCTACTTTCTACCTTAGGCGCATCAACCCAGCTGATTCTTGCTTGATGTTTTTTGACTTTGATAAATCTACCCCATGATTACCATCAACCGTCACTTTTGAAATCCCAGTCTCAGTCTAGAATATAATCATCCATCATTGCATAGTCGGCAAAGGGGCATCCACATGTATAATGTAGAAATCAGTTTGGTAGAAATTGGGATTCCTTGAACTCAAACCTTCTAACATCGCTCTTAGAGTGTACAACAGGTGCCCTTAAGCTCTTGTAGGCATATACAAAGTCGTTCTAGTACAACTAACCTGCAAAAATGTGTTAATAGATATCAAAGTATTGGACGCACAATTGGATTACAATATCGTGCTAGGCCGAAGTTGCATGTATGAAATGCCAGTAGTAGCCTGATCTTTATTCAAGGTAATGATGTTCCCCCATGACAAAAGAATAATTACAATAGATCAAATCACACATTATCAGAAGAAGACATTACCTACACTGGATGGTGTGCTACCTTTCATTGCATCTTCTCCTGAATGGATCACCACATACACTAAATTAAACCCAAGCTAATTTAAGCCATCAAAAATCCTAGGGACACTCCCAGGAGACCCACTTGTGATAGAGGATATTTCTTCAACCAAAGGTAAACTAATGCACATGATGACTTCATCAAGCACCCCCCAATATCAAGAACCCATTTCAGATACCAACAACAATGTTGTTACTGATCCTACTTTCTTATCATATGTCATCACTCAAACACCCTTCTTATTCCCCCCACTTGGTTTTGTCTTGCACCACGTCATTGCAACACTCTCATTGCCCAATATGGCTCTGGTGATATTGGCATGGTATCTGGCCCCTTAGGGCATGTTGACAATCTCAGGTACCATTACAACATGTGTCAGTCCTATTCCTCCTCAAGATAGCACACCACAATAAGCAACACCTGCACCCATACCAATCGGTTCCAGAAAAAGGGATAAGTAAAAAGGAAAGAAGACAAAAGCTTCAAACACTCCCTCCTCTAGAGTTCCTCAACCTTTTTCTTTATGAGAAATAGTTGGGAACTCCACTATTATGTTACCTAAGTTAAACAAGCTCAAATCTCTTCTGCATGCCCCAAAATCGCCAATAAATGCTAATTCCCCTGCCAGAGAAACTAACACACCGACATGTTATAAGGCATTGCACGCCAACTATGTATGTGCCATATGCATGGAATATGGGCATTAGACTCATCACTGCATTAGACTCATCATTAGTCTATATTAGGTAAAAAATGGTCTAAGGTTGCTTGGATAAAAAGATCATCCTCACACATGCCCTATAAGATAGACCCAATTACTTGATAAACCAATGCCACGAATTGGGTAATTTTAATGACATCTTTCACCTAGTGGTCGAAATTCCACAAACCCATCTCTCGAATCAAGGTAAAATCACATGTTTTTATTGTCACATCTTCTCTCAATAACATCATACGAGGAATTATCAGTACCTTCCACTTTTTCGCTCAACGAGAGCAACATTAAGGAAAATTGAAACTAGGAAGTCACATCATGTGAAGACTAAGATACAAAGATGGCTACCACCCAAAGATACCCCATCTCATGATGTCATACATGTTTCATACTCTCATACTATGAGAAATGATGCCACCCACACTATCTATTCAGTTAGTACTAGTCTTGTGTGCAGTATTTGCACCAATACCTCTCATAGTGCCAAGACATGTCATATGTTACAAGAATTTTGACATCTTATGATTCAACGTCAACGTTCTATTGAAGAAGTTACCTTTTCTTCTTGTACACTAACAAGGCCATAAGAAATTCCTCCCACTCATTATCAACCCACCATTACAAAAACTATACAACCACCTAATGTTGATGACACAGAACATCATATACGATTCATTTCCTCATCCATAGGAACCTTGATTCGTTTTGTCTACTCATCATTTTTTAGTGTTGAGACTATAAAACCTACCACACTAGTGGTAACACCACTGACAGTGAAGACCCATCCCATATGCACATTGTCAACCTTTCTTGGTTCTATGACATCAACCAACGAATCATATTCATGCTTGTCAACTTGCACAACTAGGACTGAACCCTAGCCTTAAGGCCTGGCACAACCTAAGTCAACACTAGATAATATTTTTCACTCAGATGGAGATATTATTGAGGCCATGACAAAACCCAAATTTCCATGGGACTCCATGCACCATCGTTTTTTTTCTACCCGAAAACGTGTTTATGCCTACTAGCACACCAACCCACGATATTTGTGCCTTGGATTCAAAATACTTCCTACCACTAGGAAATGTTGATTCATTCAAAAATATCATCCCATCGCTTGATGCATTTGAGGAAGGAAACATGTCAAATATTTCACCCACCACCAAGGTAAATATTTTGAACAAACCTGGAAAAATTGAAGAGATCTCCGTGGGGGAAACATGCTCTCCAAAGGAAGTAACCGCATACACATCCTTGTTCCAAGAATATAGGGATATTTTTGCATGGGATTACTCTGAGATGCTAGGCATCAATACCACAATTTTGGAACACCATATTGACATGTGCCCTGACACCCATCCCATTAGGCAAAAACAAAGTCACTTACATCCCTCTAAGGCAGAAGCAATCAAATAGGAAATCGATAAACTCCACAAAGTTGGATTCATCTATCCTATCGCTTACATGTCTTGGGTTTCTAGCCCTATACCCATCATGGAAAAATAGGGCACCATCCTTTTTTGTACTGATTTCTGACATCTGAAATAAGATTTCCCCAAAGACAATTATCCTACACCATTCATCGTCCAAGTCATTAATGCTTGTGCCAATCACTAGACCCTATCCTTCATGGATGGGTTCTCTGGGTATAACAAGATGCATATTCACCATACGTATTAGTACAAAACTACATTTACAACCCCTTGGGGTACATTCACATATCAATTTATGCCTTCCAGACTTAAAAATGTTGGCACCACCTTCCAACATACCATGAGTTACATATTCCATGATTTGGATCATCTTATCCTCGCTTATTTGGATGAATTTATAGTACGATCCAAGAAGCGCGCTAACCATTTAGAGGATCTCTACCTAGGTTTTCAAAGATTTTGACAATATATCCTATGCTTGAACCCTCTCAAGTGTGTGTTCTATGTCAACGTCAGAAGACTACTAGGATTTATAGTTTCCGAGCAAGGTATTAGAGTTGACCCTCTCAAAGTCTAGGCCATTAAGGAAGTACCACCTCCAAGTATATTAAACAATTACAAATCTTGTAGGGTAAGGCCAATTTCTTATGATTCTTTGTTCCTAATTATGCTAATTGTGCGTAAAGCTTTCTACACCTCCTTTGTCAAGATATTCCCTTCCATTGGGATGATCAGGCTCAAAAATAATTTGAAGCTTTAAAAGATGCATTATCTCAAGCTCCTTTGATTAGCCCACCCAACCACAATGAATAATATATCCTATATATATCAGCATTAGATGTAGCTATCATTGGGGTATTATTCTATGACAGACCAAATAATAAAAAGCACGTAATTTATTACGTCAACAAGAACCTATCCAGGCCTGCATTGAACTATGAACTAGAAGAAATAACTTCCTTAGCTCTAGTACATTCAGTACAAAAGCTTCAACATTCTATTATCATTCAGACCACTACTGTAATAGAATTTATTAACCCCATGTGATATCTTCTCACTTGGTGTATGATGAACACAAAATATACTCAATGGATTGTTATACTTTAAGAATTTGATCTATAGTTTAATTCTCCTAAAAGAAAAAAGGTGATCATCCTCATAGAGTTCATCACTGATCTCTTAACAAATACCCAAGGATTTCCTGTTAATGATTCTCTTCCCAATGAACATCTATTTTTAGTATCAATAGATGACCCCTAGTACAGTGATATCCTCCTCTTTTTATGAACTCAAAAGTTCAAACCCCAACTTACTCGTGAAGATCAAAGGTGTTGTTATAGTGGCTACAACCACCCTCCAAAATTTTTCCTTAGTCTCATTTCAGAGCCTCTCTTCCAATCTTCACAACAACTTGCCTTGCCTCATCAAGTTCACAAGCTTTAGTGTCTTTCTTGCATAAAGGTAGCCTGTCCATCATAGCTTGATCCATTCCACTCATAGGCTTCTCACTGAGACTTCATCCAGCTGTAGGCAGCAAAACTTCCCCTTGAAAATTGGGCATTTCTGGAGGGCAACCAACATTCCCTCTAGAGATTGTGCAATCCTCTCTGGTAGCCTACTGGGCTCCATGATTGCACAACCCTGCCAGTCAACACTCCCAACATGCATTGTGCAATTTTCCCTAGTAGGGCTACTTAGCCTAGAATTTGTGCAAATTTGGGTAGCAATCAGCTACTCTACCCATAACTTACGCAAATTTCCTGGGTAGTTAGCCCAACTCCCATCCAGAAATGTGCATTTCCTTTAAGCAATCAAACAACCTCTTGCATGTGCAGCTGAGTTGAATGGTTCCCTATGGGACCGAGAAAAACAAACTTGCATGCATAGTCTACTTCTCCTAAGGCAGCGTGCAAAGGCATCCCTTGTCTCAGGGATCTATGTTTAGCAGTTGGATGTTACATGCAAGGAGCAATTCAAAAACCTCCCACCAAGTGTCGCTTCCCCTAGGTTTGTGGCATGTGCATCACAACCTCGATGTTATCAAAACTCATCAAATAAACATTGTAGAGGTCATTCCTCACACCAACCTTGCAGCTTTGACATCCCACATCACATCTAGGAGCAGTCAGAACATTTAGCTTAGTTGTTTTAGGGTAAGCCCACTTGCCATGCCTTGTGTTGCATTTCTATCAATTTTTGTGTTTTCACTTGTGTGAGTACTGTTTTCTTGATTTATTTGAGCACTTTTTGTCATTTACATGTATTTTAGCTTTTCCTAGCTCTGTTTCAGTTTTCTTTTCTATGTCATTATTGTTGCATGCATGAAACTATTTTACACGGATGTTTGCCCAACCAGCGAACTACCTCACCCACATTCATGTTGATCTGTCTACTGAATCTTTCATTCATGTTTTGCATGCACTATAGATCACTTATGCTATCACTTACTGTTGCCATGCATTCACTATCTTATTTTCTTTCTGTGGCCCGTCAGTGAGTCGATCCAACCTTGGCACTGACTCTGCTGCCAACAAGGTTTCATTGCGAAATATGGGAAAGGAAGGCTCACCTTCCTCTCCATAAATACCCATTCTTGCCCAGCACTCGCCTCCAGGACTATTTTGCTCATTTCTGGAGGATAGTGGAAAATTTTGCAAATCTGTCCCTGGACCAGTAGTCCTTCCCAGCTAGAATTGTGCATTGCGCAATCCCAATAGTCAGCAGCCGGACTAGACTATGCATTACACAGTTCTAGCAATCAATCGGTCTCCCAGCAGCCCAGAATGTGCCTTGTGTAGTCTTGGCAGTCGGTCTCTCAACCTCTCGACCAAACTTGTGTAACCTTCATGATCATTCATCTAGGTATGTTGCAAGTCAGTTCTCATTTTCATTTTTGTTTTTGACTTACAAATTGCTTTCCATGAGGGTTTCCATGTTTTCGGGTATCGCAGGTGTTCATCTTCCTCTCATCAGTATAGGTATAATGGTTTCTAAGAGATCAGAGACAAAGAAACCATTCAGAGCACACTAGGGGATGCAGTCGATCAAGTGTTTATGGACTTGCCTACCCACAAAGACATCAAGCTATTCATAGACAAGTACATCAAGACATGACAGCAGTAACATCACAACGAGCAACATCATGAATAGAAGCTGAAGACAACATATCAAATGCAACAAGTGCAAGAGGAGGGTTGTTGACAACATAGAGCTAGAACAAGGTTGCATGCTCAAGCAAATCCATTGATGATGAAAGCAACTTTGGAGATTCCGGCTATAAGGTGACGGTGCAACATGAAGACTGTGTGAAGAAAAAGAATGGAACAAAGAAGGAGTTGCATGTGATGAAGCAACAACTCAGGAATAACATGAATTTGCACAGACATACGAATGAATTGCAGTAGGAATAGGAACAACAGTGAGCACAACATGCACTCACGGATTAAACTATGCTCGTACAAGTTAATGATCCATCCCAATAGTTGACATGGAGTAGACATGGTGAGCAGTGTTGTTGATCACACGTAAGGGATTCAACATCATCCATGTCATTGAGCGCATGCATGAAATCCAACCCATTCAACACACTCACTAAAGCGAAGACAAGGAGCAAGTCTAACTGGAGTTGAACATGTACTTAGGCAAGTTGGTGCATGATCACCAACACACACTTGAATATTAGCATGAACATTATGCATTAGTGTGTTTCCGATTCAGTTGCACCAACGAAAACCATGTGCATGTTAGAAGACAAGTTGGATGAAGGAGATGAACCAATGCACCAGTTGCAAGGGAGGCAAGATTTTTCTTTAGCAAGATGTCACCATCAGGTGCATGCACACCCTCATGGATGACCAATCTTGGCATTGGCTCACCACCTTCACCATCACAAGCATGTCAAACAGTTGATCTCATCACAACGAACTCAGTGTTAGTGATGTCTTGCAAGGCTTTCTCAAGCCATGTTGTCTCACATGAGTACATGTGCATTGTAACGTTGAGTCATGTCAAGTGCAAGTCAAGTGTCAATAGTTGGACGTAATAGTCATAGAGTAGGTGAAGAGTCATGAGGTTAGTTGAACTGTCACAAATGGGAATGTCAAGGGTCACCCCACCCTTTTCTATAAATAATACCTCGTAACTCATTGTATAGGCTTTTAGTTACCCAAACTTCTACTAAGACTATCTTGAAGAAGGCTTGGACAATATTGTAACGTGCCTTAGCTTCTCCACTACACGGAGCTAGTGCATCTCTTTGGAGGAGAAAACGAGTGTGGCTATAACGTTCCACTATTGGGGCTTGTTACACTGAAATTTGTCACCATGACTATCTGCAGTTAATATGGCTCCATCAATAGTCATATTATCCTCCTTGTCAAGCCTCATACCTCTACTCTTCATGTCAAACTTTAAAAAGAGAGAAAGTCAGTTAAAATCATGTTTATCTCTGGTACGTAGGTTCTCTCTACCTTGCCTGCATGTATGCATTCCAAACACACTGTACCTGCATACTTGTACACTTTGTAAGCCAAGGGATGGGTGCGTACCCCTGTAAAGGTCAAAAGGCGCGAGTTTCATCTTTAAAAAGTTACTTGTGGTCACTTCTAGAGCCTTCTAGAAGAGTGTTTGACGTGTATTGAGCACCTCCAAATGGTTCATGCATCCCTATGATAGAGGAACTTATCCCATCAAGAGAGGAGCTACCCCATCCAAAAGAGGGAGTATCCCATTGATGTTGGAACTAAATAACTTCCTCTAGAGTACTATAAATACATGCATTGGGCCAAAGAAGGGGAGGTTGAAAGCTGAACATTCCAAAGGGTAAATGCTGCTGGAATTAGGACTTCCATTGTTGACTTGTGAGGAGAGATCACTATCCTTTCTTGTTGCCATAGTGGGAGTGGGTGAGCTTGGCAAAGTAGAGGAAATCTCTTGTTGGACCCTGGGAGGAGCTTGCACAACACCAAGGCTCAGGTTGTAATGGTTCCTTTTTTGTTTCCTTAATACAAATAAGTCCATTCTTCTCAATGATTTGTTATTAATGAATTATTTCATGTACTCCTTGGTCTATTTGATGAATATGCTTTGTTTTATGAATTATTCAAGTGTTATGTAATCGTTTGCTTTGTTAGTGTATGCAGGTCTTAAAGTGAAGGAGGAGCTCATCTGGATCAGCAAGGCTGGACTGCTACAACAAGCGTTGGACCTAAGGTAAGATTGAAAACACTTGGTTTCTCATAGAATAATGTATGTTTAGAGAAGGATTGCTCTTGTTTGGTTTGTTTGTCACTAGAGAGTCTTAGACTCCTAGGGAGGTTAGGTTTGTCCGCAAAAAATAACTCTTTCCGCATGACAAATTGGCGACTCCATCGAGACTCATGCGAAGTGGATGAAAGCTCAGTATGATAGAAATGTGACCCCTCGAAATTTTTCGGAAGGTGACCTAGTGCTTTTATATGATCAAACCAACGATAAACTAGGTGCTGGAAAATTCGTCCCTATGTGGCATGGGCCCTACATTGTCAAGCGAAAGCTAGCAAAGGGGGCATATGAGCTAGTTGATTTTGATGGGGACTCTTTGGGTAAACCCAGAAATGGACTTTACCTGAAGAGGTATTATGCTTAAGTGTGGGGTATGGAGAATTATTAGATTAGGTTAGATTAGATTTTCCTTTCTAGTTAGGTCTTCTTTCTAGCTTACGTGTTTTGTTAGTCTAGACGGTGTGCTTAGCTTAGAGAGTGTGTTTTTTCGTCATTATTCTGGCTTATCTTGGTTTTACTCTTGATATTTCAGATGTCGATGCCTCTCCAAACGTACATTGGATTTGCTGATGGTGCTTGTCTTAGTACACGGAATATCTCTTTCGCAGCTTGGGTTATCTATTCGCCCTCTGACGAGTTAGTTTCTATGCATGGGGTGAGCCTCGGTCAAACAACAAACAACATTGCAGAATACAGCGCAGTGATTGAGTTATTGTCTGAATCTTTTTCATTCGGGATTCGACGTTTGATTGTGAGGTTGGATTCGGAACTCGTTGTATTACAGCTTAATCGATTTTATGCCATTAAAAATCCTGTGTTATTAAGGTTGTTTTTGAGAGTGCGTCTCTTGGAACGTGAGTTTGATTACATTGAATATCAACATATTCCAAGGTCTCTAAATACATTAGCAGATGCAATTGCTTCTCGAGTATTAGATAGACATTTGAGATAATTGTAAATATTTAAAAAACATTTAATCATACATGTGAACAAGATAAGCCGGTAAAATGATATATATAGATAGTGTCAAAAAATATACATCGTCCTCGATCATAGGTTGAAAAACACCTTATGATCGGCAAAAATGATAAGTCAAAAGTCAAAATGTGACATAAAGTCTACAAAAAGTGATCGTCCAATCACTGGTGGTGATCTCTATACGACACCACTGCACGCGCTACTCTCAACAAAAACCTCCTAAAAGGTCATGGGACCCCAACTACATAGCGCTGCAGTCTTATAGGAACATCATCTAGAGAGGTCTCTGGTATATCTGTTGTGAGGCGCTCTAGATCATGCTCCAACTCGGCCAGTGTCTCTGCAGATGCGTCCTGAGGGGCCGGTAGTGGTGCAATGGGATGTCTTCGCTCGAATGCCCGGAGATTGGCCGGACGCTGTGGACCCACATCTGCATTTTAAAATTGTACTGTCAGTTTTGAACACGATGTCTAAAATACAAAAAATATAGATAAATTAACAAGTATGAAAAGTGAATATACCTCTGTCGTCCCATTGTTCTCCCTGTGGAAGAACCATGTCTGGATCACCTCGGAAATCTAAACCGGAATAAGGAAAATCCTGCACTGAAAAGACCTGGTGCCTCAACCAGTCAAAATAGGCCTCCGTGAAGCGAACGACCTTCTCCCCTTCCTCCGGATGCCGGGCCATAACCGCAACCCATTTAGTCATCCTAGGCTCTCGAGGAGCTCCTGCCCCAACTGTAAGATGCTGTGGGATCAACATGGGAACCCTCTCTAGGGCAAAGCTGACAACCAAAGCCCCATATCCAAA